>PVJX010035937.1:0-17893 GCA_004027295.1 Dolichotis patagonum | reverse complement strand
TCCCAAAGAGATGGCCGAGATGCTGGGCTCTGGGAGATTTCCTGGGGGTGAAGGGCAGGGCCAGGGGCCCAAACAGACCTAGCCCAGATGCGGTCTCCGGGACGTCCCCTCAGGATGAAGGGCGGGCCTACCAGTCCCAAACAGTCGGGTGCATTTGCCAGTCTCTGCAGACCTTCAATCCAAATAGCCCTGGCCACTCTGCAGGTCCGGGAGGTTCTGGTCCCAAAGGGTTGGGCTGCAATGCTGGTCTCCTAGATATGATATCTTATGTTCACTTTCTTTCATTTAGGTTCTCAAACTTTCAATGGAATTTTTAATTTCCTGGATATCTGTTTGAATCTGTTTCATGGGTTCTATTTCTTTCCTACATTGAGCATTCATTGTTTCCACACTTTTTCTATGCTCTTCTACTTCTTTTTATCTATATCTGTTCTAGATTTGCTGAGCAAGTCCATTATAGTCATCCTTTCTTTTTTTTTTAAATGGTACCAGGGATCAAACTCACAACCACTTGCTTGCAAGGCAGACACTTATGCCACTGAACTAAATCCCCAGCCTCTATCATTTCTTTTGTTTTTTTACTTGTGAAATTATTTCTATTCAGATTTTTTTTCTCTCTCTCTCTCTCTATATATATAATATGTAAGATATGTTATATATATTTTCTCTATATATAATATATATTATATGTAAGATATATATATATATATATATATATATATATATATATATAAAATTTCTGCTACTATCATTCCAGAATATTCAATTGGATGGCTTCTGATTTTCTCTATCTTGTCCCTTGGGTTTGTCCTGGGTGAGCTGAAAGTATGGAATTAGCATTTGCTTCTGCATCTTGTCATTTTCTATTTTTTATTTTAATTATTTTCTGTGTTGTTGTTTGTATTTTTGTTATGTTAGGTAGCTTTATCATTGGTATCAAGTCTTTCCTAGGAAATGCCTATTCCTGTGAGATGCCTTCTAGGTATAGTTGGCAGTTGATCTTTGTGTCTTCCTCAAGATCCTATGTCCTACTTTTTTAGGGAAGAAGAGTTGCTACATATTTGGGCCAGCACCCAGTCCTTTTCTACTGGGCTATGGGGATGATTATGACCCCAGATTATCACAGTGTTATCATACAAGGATGAACAACTGATTACAACAAGTATAGCATCCTGGCTAAAGTAATACAATTAGCAATAATGACATTATTAAGCACAGCCTAGAAACTGACAATCTGTGGCAACTGCTAATTTGATGTCTCTAAACAAAGAAGCAAGATCTATAGTTATATAACAACATCCAACATAAAGCAGAAACTTGTATGCTGTGAGTTTTCCCTTATTTGGGTGATTTTTTCCTGTGGGGAAGGGGAATTTAAGAAGGATATGGACAAAATAGAGTTATAAATGAAGAGAAATATAGTAGAAGCAAGACTGAAGGGCAAAGGATGATCATCCAAACTTTGGAAAGTTGGAGAAGAAGACAGGAGCGAAAGAATAATAGAAAAAGCCAAAGAATATTGAGGTGAATTAGAAAGATTAGAGACAATGTTCATTTACATGTAAATATTTTAAAAATCCAGAAAGACCATTGAGGCAAGAGAGTCAGGATGGAGAAAACAAACTGAACAATATTATTCAAAAGCTAAGCAACCTTCCCAAAAAAGAGGAAAGAAAAAAAAATTCCTCCGGTGTTGCTTGCTGCATGTTGATTCCCTCGTCAGAGCCGGAATCTGTACTGAGTAATCCCACCAGGTCTGTAGTAGGATTATTGCTGGGTGTGAGGCTGATTCTGGCCACACCACTGACTCCTCTCACACTCATGACAGGGTGGGGGGTGCTCTTGTCTGCTGTCGGCCAAGGCCTTTGCCCATTTTCTCTGTCAGTCATAGAGCAGGGCTGCTTCCAGTCCTTTGTGGTTAGGTCTAAAACTGCTCTTGGTGGCTGCCAAAATGGCCTTTGGATGGTCCTGATGCCTACTCAGCAGAGTTTCCCCTCATCTGCTGTTCTACTACCCACTGTCTACTTTATCTGCCTTTCCCTCAGTCCACTCTAGGCCGGTGGCAGTGAAGTGAGCTGTGGCTGGTCTGGTGCTAGAATTTGAACCTCAAGCCTTTTGAAATAAAATGGCCATCCTGCCCACCCACTGTTACTCCTCTGGGTGTGACTGAGTGCCAGGTGCCACTGTAGTTCACCCACCAACCCCTGACTAGGGGGCGGGTGCTCAGGAAAGTCTCGTGTTCTCACTGCTGCCTCAGGCTTCACGAGATTCTCCAGGACCAGGTCAGTTGTCAGTCTCCCTGTGAGGACCAAAGTTGCTTTTGCTGTTTCCCTGCTTTCCAGGTCAGCTACACAGCTGCTGTAGCCACACTGCGTGGTCTCGAGTCTCGTGGCAGTGAGGTATTTCTTTTGCAGCAATTAGTCTCATTTTCTTCTTCTCCTTTGTCGGTTCTCTTGTGGTTCCCGGCCTGCATTTCCTTTGATTTCACTCTGGGCTATTGTATTCTAGACTCCTGGCTTGTTTTCTAGACTTCATTCTGGAGAAGCTAAGTAGCTGACACTCAGCACTCTGCCATTTTTCCTGTCCTTGGAATTGGATTTCTGAAGCTCTTTTCTACATGATACTTCAGAATGCACCCTTCTGTAGTGGTGTTAGATCAATGACTTCAAGCAACAATTTTAGGCTGAAAATCTACCTTTTGTATTATTTCCTCAGGCATAGATGTTCTTGGCTGTCTGTACTGGCTGCTCCCATTGCTGTACTCAGTGTGGGTCTTGGATCAGCAGCTCTTTAGAAATGCAAACTTTAAGGTATCATTCCTGACCTGCTGAATCAGAGTCTGCCTGTAACAGGACTCTAGGTGACTCAAGTACATACTAAACTTTGAGATGCATCATAACCTACCTTAGCCTTCCTAAGATGGAGTGCCCCATTCCTTTTGAATATGTCTTGAAAAATGACTTTCCCTGTGTTCTATTTGTTTTGGGTCTTACTCTCTACCACTAGAGCTTCCTAATGAATTAATGCCTGATATTAGCTGAAATGGGCTATCATTTCCCAGGTAATGGAAGGATTTAAGGGAAAATGGAAGGATTTAAGGGAAAAGCTCTGCATAAATAGTTATCTAACTCAGACAATCAAAATATCCAGTTGTTGCAGGCTGAATGTACCTTGTTCTGTATTCATATGTAGAAGCCTTAGCCCCCTGTGACAGTTAAAGTGGATTATCTACTTGACTGACTTTGGGATCTACCCAGGGCATTATTATGAACACTTCTGGGTGTGTGCAGGTGGATCATAGAGGCATGATTTTGGTATCTATATCTGGTCCTTTTCCCCTTTCTCTTTGCCACTCTTCTCTTTCTCTGCCAGGTTTATTATTATGTCTTCCAGTTTCCCTTGCAGGGTTCCAGCCATCTTTCCAGGTGACTCAAGCTATTCTCAGACCCGTGCCAAAGGTACAGATGTCAGGCATGTAAGATGAAAACATGTGAGGTTAAAGGGTGGGAATGGTCCATTTTACAGCAGCAGGAACTATGGTCCAGGTGGAAGGCCTGCTCCCTGTTCAGAGTCAGTTGATAGTAGGCTGGAAAGGCAATTTGGTCTCCTGGTTTCTGTTCTGAATTGTCAAGCAGTGAAATTGATCATGCCAAACATTTATGGAATTATAATGATATCCTAGGCACTAATTTATGGTCCACAGAGATGTTGTCACTGGGCTAAGTATCCACATTATCTTACTTAATATGTCTACCACATGCATGTCCTCATTTTACAGATGAGGAAACAGAACTAGAGGATTGAGCTTTAGTACTTCTCAGCAAATGTGGTGACAAACCTATTAAGAGGAACAGAATAGAAGGAAGGCAACTTCTGTTTCTTGTTCTAGCTGCATGATTTTTCTTTTTAATGTTCCTGGTGTGTGTGTGTGTGTGTGTGTGTGTGTGTGTGGTGTGTGGGGAGATATTAGGTGGTACTATAAAACAGCTGTGCATCAGAGTAGACAATTCCTTGACATTTTTGCAACTCTAGCCTGGGCCTGGTACTAGTAGTCTTGGTTAGGCATTGCTGGAAAGAACATCACTTGCTCTTAGCCTATGGTGTTGTTACACCTCCTTTTGTGTGTCCTTGTGCAAGTCTCACCTGGCTTTTGCCTCAGAGGACTGCTTCTCATGGCCCTCCTGATACGGACATCACACTCTCCAGGCCTTGTACCCACATTGGTATCCTGACTTGGTATCTCCTTGTGCTCTTGAAGGGCTGCTTCCTGCCTAACAACTCCAGGCCAACCCAGGTTCATGCAGTGCAGCAGACTTCTGCACCTTCCAGTAGGTGTAACCATGTGTCTCACGATGTCTGAAATATGGCCTTCTAAATTTCTCTTTCCTTAGATGCTCTCTCTCAAGCCAAGATATCCTTCAGATGTTTTCAAATAGTCTTTTATTCTCCTATAGTAAATTAATATATTAAGCTAATTATATGGTTTGTCTCCCGATTTTTTGATTGGATCCAGACTAATGCAATTCCTGTCCTCCCCACAGTGGTCACTCTCTTTTTTTAGATTTTTATTTTGAAGAGACTAAAACCAAGAAAATAAAACAGAAGAAAGCCAATCAAAACAAAACAGTACTGTTTGGGACTGGGAACTTTGCAGAGACCAGCATCTCGGCCTGGTCTGTTTGGGACTGGGAACTTCACAGAGACCGGCATCTCGGCCTGACTGTTTGGGACCCATAGGCCTGCCCTTTACCTGCAGGGAACCTCCCGGAGACCTGCAGCTCAGCCTGGGCTGCTTGGGACTGGTAGGCATGCCCTTTACCCGCAGGGAACATTGCGGTGACCAGCAGCTCGGCCTGTGCTGTTTGGGTCTGATAGGCCCTCCCTTCACCCATAGAGAACATCATGGAGACTGGCATCTTGACCTGGTCTGTTTGGGACTGGGAACTTCACGGAGACTGGAAGCTTGGCCCGGGCTATTTGGGACTGGGAACATTACACAGACCAGTGGCAGAGGGCCTGAGGTGCCTGGGACTGCCACTGCTGGGCCCCCCTTCTTGAGGAACATCTAGGAAGCCTGCCAGAGAACTGAGCTGACTGGGACCACATCTGCTGGACCCGCCCTTCCACTGGGAACATTGGACTACACTGGACTACCATGCTGGCTTGATGAGAGGTTCAGGAATCCCTCACCCAAACAGAACACCTCATCAGGCTTCAGTCAGTGTGGCACGGTAGGAGGAATTCAGGAGACTGGATCTCCTCTTCATTGTGGTACCCAGCAATTTGACAAACATCAACCACACAGTAGAACCCTGAAACACACACTGCAGAAAGTTGTGTCTGTTGGAATAGAAAGACCAGAAATTCACCCAAAAGGTGAAAATGACTAAATGAAAAGGCAAAATGGAATCCCGAACATCTAGTCCATCAAGGGCTAGTGCAGGGAGTAATGAAATAGAGGACCCCAAAATTCATACACCAGAAATCTCTGAAAAGATAGCAAATAAAGTAAAGAAACAAATCCATGGGGCTATGGAGGAAATCAAATTAGAAATAATGTCTTATGTAAAGACAAAAGTAACAGCCTTAGTAAATGAGCTGCTCAACATACCTAGAGAAGAAATAGATATGAAACTACAGGAGCATGGGAAATTGATTGAAACTTTGAATGAACAATGCAGAAGACAAGCAGAATCTATGAAACAAATTGAAAGAGATATGCAAGAAACAAAAAATTGCATTGAAAGCCTGCAAAGCTGTTTAAATGAAGCGGAGGATAGAATTTTGGACCTTGAGGGCAGGATTGCAGATAGCAATCTTGAAAGGGTAGAACTTATAAAAACAACAAAGCAGCATGAAATGACAATCCAACAGCTACAAGATGATGCCAGGAGAAACAATGTTAGAGTAATAGGCATTAGTGAGGAGGTAGGAGACAATGCAAAGGATATAGGTAAGCTGTTCACAGAAATAATGGCAGAAAATTTCCCAAACATGGGGGAAAATCAGATATACAAATAAGCTAGGCATATAGAACTCCACAGAGTCATAACCAACATAAACCTACACCCAGACATATAATTATTAAGATCTCAGACATACAGCATAAAAACAGAATACTAAAAGCTGTTAAAGAAAAGACACAAATCACCTATCAAGGAAAGCCTATTAGAATCACAGCAGACTTCTAAGCACAAACCTTCAGGTTAAGACGAGCTTGGAGTGAAGTATTTCAAGCCCTAAAAGAAAACAACTTTCAACCCAGACTGACATACCCAGCAAGACTGTCATTCAAATTTAATGGAGAAACAAGATACTTCCATGACAAAGAACAACTAAAGAAATTCATATCCACCAAATGAACCTTAGAAAGAGTGCTGAAGGACATCCTAGATAGAGATAAAAATGACCACAATCTCCAGAACAACAGAAGGAAATTACCAGGCTGGACAAGAAAGTAAACAAGGGAGAAAGGCAGGAAACTAACAACAATAACACAACATGGTAAAGTCAAACCAGTACATATCAGTGATATCTATAAATGTAAATGGGCTCAATTCACATATCAAAAGAAACAGGTTGACAGAATGGATCAAGAAACAGGATCCCACAATATGCTTATACAAGAAATGCATCTGACTCAAAAAGAAACTTATACATTAAAAATCAAAGGATGGAAAACAGTATTCCATGCAACAGGAACCCAGAAAAAAGCAGGGGTAACTATTCTATTTGCAGACAATGTGAACTTCAAATCTAAAATGATTAAAAGAGACAAAGAAGGTCACTACATACTCATAAGTGGAAAAATTCAAGAGGAAGAACTAACAATTATAAATATATATGCACCAAACACAGGAGCACCCAACTACATAAGACAGGTAATAAAGGACATGAAAAACCAAATACACAAGAACACAATTATTACAGGTGACCTTAACAGCCCACTGTCACAAAGAGATAGATCAACTAGGCAAAAAAATCAGCAAAGAAATAATAGAACTGAATCATACCTGTGAGCAATTGGGCTTAGTAGATGTTTACAGAGTGTTCCACCCAACCACATCAGAATACACTTTCTTCTCAGCTGCCCATGGGACATTCTTCAAAATAGACCATATATTATCCCATAAAGCATTTTTAAGTAAATGCAAAGGTATTGAGATTGTCCCATGCATACTATCTGACCATAGCACACTGAAATTGGAAATTAATGGCAAAAGAAATTGCAAGACTGGCATAAATACATGGAAATTAAATAACAAACTTTTGAACAACAAGTTCGCTACAGATGAAATTAAAAAAGAAATAAAGCAATACCTACAATTCAATGAAAATGCGGAAACAACCTATTGTAATCTGTGGGATGTAATGAAAGTGGTCGTAAGAGGGAAATATATAGCAATAAACTGTCATATCAAGGAAACAGAACGAGCACAAATAAACAATCTAATGCTGCATCTCAAGCTTCTAGAAAAAGAAGAGCAAGTTAAGTCTAAAGCTCATAGAGAGAGGAAATTGTAAAGATTAGAGCAGAAATCAATGCAATTGAAACTAAAAAAACAATACAAAGAATTAATGAATTAAAAAGCTGCTTTTTTAAGAGAATAAACAAAATTGACAAACCTCTAGCTAACCTTATATAGAAAAAGAAAGAAAAAACCCAAATTCACGCAATAAGGACCAAAAAGGGAGAAATTACTACAGATCCCATAGAAATTCAAAAGATCATACACACCTACTTTGAAAATCTCTACTCATATAGAGAAGAAAATACAGAGGAAATGGACAGATTTCTAGAAATATATGAACTACCAAAGCTCAACCAAGAAGATATAGCAATTTTGAATAACACAATATCAGCTATTGAAATTGAAAACGTAATAAAAAACTTACCAACAAAGAAAAGCCCAGGTCCTGATGGAGTCACAGCTGAATTCTATAAGAAATTTAGAGAAGATTTGATGCCAATACTCCTTAAACTCTTCAATGAAATTGAAAAGAAATCAATCCTCCCTAAATCATTCCTGGAGGCAAGTATTACTCTGATACCAAAAGCATAGAAAGACCCAACCAAAAAGGAGAACTATAGGCCAATCTCACTAATGAACATAGATGCAAAGATTCTCAATAAACTACTAGCAAATAGAATGCAGTAAATCATCAAGAAGATTATACATCATGACAAAGTGGGGTTCATTCCAGTAATGTAGGGATGGTTTAACATATGCAAATCAATAAATGTAATACACCACATCAACAGAGCCAAAAACAAAAACCACATGGTCATCTTAATAGATGCAGAAAAAGCTTTTGATAAGGTCCAACACTTGTTCATGATAAAAACCCTTCGGAAACTCGTAATACACGGTGTCTACCTCAACCTTACAAAGGCCATCTATGACAAACCAACAGCCAATATTATACTAAATGGACAAAAACTGAAAGCTTTCACTTTAAAATCAGGAACAAGACAAGGATGTCCACTATCACCACTCCTATTCAATATAGTTCTGGAAAAACTAGCCAGGGCAATCAGACAAGAGAAGGAAATAAAAGGAATAAAGATAGGAAAGGAAGACGTTAAATTGTCACTATTTGCAGATGACATGATACTCTATATAGAAGACCCAGAAAATTCCATTAAAAGACTACTAGAGGTAATAAACAAATTCAACAGTGTAGCTGGATACAAAGTCAACACTCAAAAATCAATAGCATTCCTGTACACAAACAAGAACCTCACTGAGAGAGAAATTACGGAAACATCGCCCTTCACAATAACATCTAAAAAAATGAAGTACTTAGGAATCAACCTAACTAACAATTTAAAAGACCTATATACTGAAAATTATACTATGCTAAAAAAGGAGATTGAAGAGGATATTAGAAAATGGAAGGATATTCCATGCTCTTGGCTAGGAAGAACCAACTTCGTAAAAATGGTCATACTCCCAAAACTGTTATGCAGATTTAACACAATCCCAATCAAAATACTATTGACATACCTCACAGATCTAGAGAAAACACTCCTAAAATTCATTTGGAACCAGAAGAAACCTAGAATAGCAAAGGAAATTCTGAGAAATAAAGGCAAGGCAGGAGGCATCTCAATTCCTGACTTGAAACTGTACTACAAGGTCACAGAGATAAAATCAACATGGTAATGGCATAGAAATAGACCTGAGGATCAATGGAACAGATTAGAAGATACAAATATAGGTACAAAGACACTCAGCCACCTGATATTTGACAAAGGGGCTAAACATGTTCACTGGAGGAAGGATAGCCTCTTTAATAAATGGTGTTGGAAAAATTGGCTCTCCACATGCAGAAGACTGAAACTGGATCCATGCCTATCACCATGCACAAAACTAAAGTCTACATGGATCAAAGACCTAAATATTAAAACAGAAACACTAAATCTACTAGAAGATAAGGTAGGTAGAAATCTTGAAGACATAGGTGTAGGCAGAGAATTCATGAACAAAACATAAATTGCATCGGAAACACTTCAGAGAATCAACAACTGGGATCTCATATTATTGAAAAGTTTCTGCACTTCAAAAGAAATCACCATCAGAGTGAAAAGAAAACCCACAGAATGGGAAAGAATTTTAACCAGCAACCCCTCAGACAAAGGACTTATATCAAGAACATATAGAGAATTGAAAAACATCAACCCCCCCAAATTCAAAGACCCTCTCCAAAACTGGTCATCTGAGATGAACACAAAGTTCTCAGATGAAGATATACAAATGGCAAACAAATATATGAAGAAACGTTCATCATCACTGGTCATTCGAGAAATGAAAATTAAAACAACATTGAGATATCAACTCACACCAGAAAGAATAGCTGCCATCAAGAAATCAACAGATAGCAAATGTTGGTGAGGCTCTGGGGAAAAAGGAACACTGCTCCACTGTTGGTGGGAGTGTAGATTGGTGCAACCACTATGGAAATCAGTATGGAGAATTCTCAGAAGACTAGGAGTGGAAGCTCCATTTAACCCAGCTATTCCCCTCCTGGGTATTTTCCCAGAGAAACTGAAAAGTTCATATCTCAGTGATATATGTGCACCCATGTTCCCAGCAGCACAATTTGTAATTGCTAAATCTTGGAAACAACCATCAACTGCAGCCCATCAACTGCAGAGTGGATGCTAAATCTTGGAAACAACCATCAACTGCAGCCCATCAACTGCAGAGTGGATGGAAAAGACATATTTTTATACAATGGAATATTACTCAGCTATAAAAAAGAATGATCTTGAGGTCTTCATAGGGAAATGGAGACAACTTGAGACTATCCTTATTAGTGAAATAAATAAGAATCATATTTATAAATATCACATTGTTTCTCTAGTGTAAAAAGTAATAAGAACTGTAGGAGTAATAAAACCCAAAATGTGTAATTGCTACTGTAAAAAGGAGAGGAAAAGAAGATGCTCTAAAGGATATAACCACATGTATGTTTAAGTGTGTAAGATAGATGTCCATATTACTGTTTTTGTTAGAATGTTGACCAGAACTGTTGACAGTCTCATTGTTTGAATGTGTACTTTGTATGTTTTAACTTTGTAACTTGAACAACTATTTCCATTGATGACAGTATGTAACTTATCAAGTGGCAATTTCTTAGTGTTTTTGTTTTTGTTTTTTTTTGTTGTTCTTTTTCTTTTTTTTCTTTCCCCTTCAGAATTCTGTATTGTTGCTACCCCCTTTCTGTTTTGTTTGTTTTTTCTTTCTTCATCTCTTTAAATAAAAAAATTAAAAAACAAAACAGTATAAGTGGTACCAGACTTCAAAACAAGATAATAGGGAATTAACAATGGCTACCACCTTCAGAAGGATGCTACATTGTGTATTGTTATCCTCTGAACAGATGATAAGACTATCAGCTTTAGACCTGCAAAGTCAGTGAAACACTAAACACTACAAGCATTAAATTGCATTTTACATCAATAGCTATCATTGCAACCTGTGTTTCTCCAGATCAGCTGGTCACTTATTGTAGGGGTAGGTAGTGGTTGGCTCTTCTTGTCTCCCAGCCCATGTGCCAGAAGGGGATGGCATCTGGTTCTCCTTGCCAGGAGCCCTCACACGGTACTGACTCGCAGGGATGACTTGCTTCTTTTTCTCTTTTTCTGTGGTTCAAGAATGGTACCTACTCATGGGAAAAGGCTGACATCTGGTTTTGCCTTCAGTCGCCCACACATGGCACCAACTCACCGGGAGGGCTTGCTTCTTGGTGGCTTCTTGCTTTCTTCTCCAGCAGTCCACAAATGGTGCACAGTGTTCTCTTAAACTGCATACTTTATTTATGACATTTATGTAAAGGTATTTTTTGTATGATACCAATACAGCAATTGCTCTATCTTGTTGAGATCAGAGAATAGAAAAGGTGATTTCTAATAATTAATTCAACAACACATTCCTTCATAAAATATTTTACTAAGAGTGTATTTGTTATGGATTGAATTGAAATGGTCTCCAAATTTTCAAGTGTTAAGGACTTAATTATACTCTATGGTGCCATTGGGAAATAGTACAGCTTTTAGGAGGTGGAAGAAAATAAAGTTATTAGTGACATTGCCTTTAAGGGAACTGTGAGACCCAGACCCTTCTTTCTTTTTTCTTTCTTCTGCTATAGGGTAAAAAGATATCCTTCACCATGAGTTCCTTGCCATGATATTCTGCCTTAGTACAGATCCAGAAGCAATGTGTCCAAGTAATCATGGTCTGAATCTTCTGAAACCATGAGTCAAAAGAAATCTTTCCTTCTTAGGACTTCTATAGCTCAGGTATTTTGTCACAGTGACAGAAAGCAAACAGCAGTTTATGTAAGATGCTACCATACACAAGATAGATTAAGATGGTCATTGCTTTGATGATCTCAGTCCTACAGCAGAGGCACATGTTTAAATAGGAAACTTAGAACACAGTATGATACCTACTAGGAAATAAGCCAAACTCTCTGTGAACACAATGGCAGAATAACTCATTCTGTCTGCAAAAGTTGAAGCAGCTGCATTTAAACCTGATCTGGAGAATTTACTCAACTATAAAATATATAAAAATCTGTTCATATAGATAACTATATCATTACATATGTGGTTATATAGATGACAATAGATAAAGTTTCTAAATAGCTTTCTTTATTAAAGAAGAGGCTGTTAATGTACCAGTAAAGGGAAACACAAATTGGGGTGGCAAAATATCATCACTGTACTTGGAGGCAGAAGCCAGGGTTATAGTCTTGGTTTTGTCAACTTAGTGGACACCGAGTAAATTTTGTGGAACTAAGCATCTTTGTCTATAACTCAAGGTCATTGCATAGTTCCTGAGGTCTGTCTTAATTCTAAATTCTGTGTAATTTAATACAGTGCATCTGAATAGCAGATGCAGGGTTTGTGAGACTAAAATTATTTTAATTAGAAAGCATTATGAATCTGAGTTTTTTAAAAATGTAGGGTAATGTTTGACAAGTGGCAGAAAACATCTTATTATGGCTTATACTAAATGTATCCCCAAGCCTCACATGTTCATAGGTGAGTCTTTCAGGGGTGATTGGATCTTAGGGGCTGTATACTCACTGGTGGATTAATCCACTGGGTTTACACCTAAGTGTGCAGTTAGGAGGTTGGGCCCGGTAAGAAGAGGTGAGTCACCAGGCGCATGGCCTGGAAGGGTGTAGCTCCTTTTCCTGGTTTTTCCTCCACTCTCTCTGATTCCCAGCCAGCATGAGTTGAGCAGCTTCCTCCACCAATCCCTTCTACCATGCTGATTCTGCTGGAGTAGGCCAATTGTACAAGGACTGACTCTACTGCAGTGTGAGCCAAAATAAACAGCTCCTCCTCTTACTAATAGGTATTTGATATTTTGTACCAGTTTCAAGAAAAGTAACTAAGCCATAGCTGGAAGAATATCTGGCAAATGCATATTTTCATCTGAGTTGATGCATCCATTATTAACTTTTACCCTCAAGAAATGTTTATAACCATGTATATTGGCTCTGTAATGATGCTTTGTGTTTTTCAGCAAACGATGAAGTCTACTCTGCCAATAGCCTTGACATTTTGACAAAATTCTAATTATACTTGTGGCTATAGATGGATGTTGCTAGGAATCAAATGGTAAATGAGAAGATCATCAGATCTTATATCTCAGACATTTGTCAGAGGTGAGAGAGGCTGACAAATAGATTCCTCAGTCAAAGTCATGGGTGAGGAGAAAAATGTGCAAAACCTTTGTGTATTTATTTACTAACCATGGATCACTATAAGATCTGTAAGAATATTAGTATTTGAAATTACTTTATGTTATTATACTGGATGTGACAAATGGGTTTTTCAATATATTGTGCTTATTATATCTATAATAGTTCAATATTATGACTGGGTAAATAGGCTTTGGAGTGAATTTGTTCTGGCTGGAATTCTAGTTCCAACACCAAACATTTGTGAAAGCTTTGAAAGTTTACTTAATTTATAGGTCTGCAAAACATGGTTAGCAATAATGGTACCTACATTGTAGGATTAAAAGAGTTGATAATATGTCATGAGTTACCCCACTGTCTGGGAGAAAGACCACTTAACAAAAGTTAAAATTTATTGTAATTACTAGAGCAAATATCTCTGGAAAACAGTATGGAGGGACAGGTGTCAAAAGAATGTGCACAAATCCTGAATTCACAGCTAACTAAATGTGGATCTTTGGTTTAGTCCATTATACCCTTTAAATCCTGAGTTTTCTAATTTCTGAAATTAAGCTCATTATATTTTCTTCCAACATCTTTCTTTCTTCCATTATATTTTCTTCCATTTCTTACAACAATTATAAAATTGTTATAAGACTTACATGAGAATGTGCAGGTGAGATTAATTTGTGTATGCCATGGGCCAATAGAAATTATTTACTATGAAGCAGGATTTATTTCTTTTAATGTTATTTTCTTTCCTCCACCATCATATTGGGTAGAGGGGATCTTAACTAAGACACAGGGAGAAGTATTGTTGAGCAATAATGGTATGAGGTGTTATAGAAAAATAAAGTGGGTCTTTATGTTAAATAAAACATTTGCTGTGGTAAAAGGCACATTGCTATTAATCCCTCCTCAAAATTCTCTGCCTTGCTTCAAACACATTTGCACCATTGTTCTTGCCACTTTCTAAAGTGGTTCTGGATATCCATGTTCTTGAATATCTGTTGTTGCACTATCCCAGCTGCCTTGGTGTCTTGAATCAGTTAAAAACATTCACCTTTCACAGTCATTTAAGTTTAGGAAGGCACCAGAAGTTGTACAGCGCCAGATCCAGTGAGTGAGGTGGTTGAGGACACATTGTTACATTTTTACAAGTCCCCGTTGCATGGCACGTGGTAGTGGCTGACACTGTATTTTTTAAAACGGTACCTCATAAAGACACAAAAGGTGACTTCCAAAACTTCTTCAGGGAATAGTAAGAACAGTGGGTAAGTGTGTGTGAAGTGGGGGAAGCATTGTAAGGGTGATTCATGGTAATGCGTCTTTCACTGTAATTCATTTAGAAACTGTAAACTCATTGTACAGTTGGATTACCCTGTGTACACCCTGTGCACAGCACCTTCCGTTGACCCTCCCTTTGAAGCTTAGTGGGCTGTGTCCACTTCTTTGCTCTGTTGCTACCACCTTGGTGCAAGACACTATCATCTTCTGTCACTAAGGAAGTAGCCTTTTCGTTAGCATCTTGCTTCTGTTCTCTACTCCTTTCAAGCCATTTTCCATTCAATTTCCAGTGTTGCTTTACTTTTCTGATTGCTTTCCATCACATTTAGAATAAAATCTAAACTACTCATCACAATCCCCGCTCACCTTTTTGGTTTTTTTGCTGTTGCTTTTGTATTGCCACTAAATGGCAGCCTCGTGACCCTTCCTTTGGATTTTCATTCTTGACTTTGGGAGTTGACGTGATTGTCCAGCCTGCTCAGAATCTGTTTCCTCCTGATGACTTCCCCCTTGCTCTACTGTAGCTGGCTGGCTCTTGTCATTCTGTGTTCTCAGAGTGGTTTTTCACTGACCTGTTTTAATTTTCTCCATAGTTTTTATCACCATCTGATATTTTCTTTGAAGGTTAGCTTTAGAACAGCGTGTCCCTTTCTGTCTTACTTGATGCTTCATTTCCATGACTTAAAAAATTACTAGCGTATAATAGGTGCTTTAAAAAAGTTCATTAGTTGAACATATAAAGTTAAGCTTTAAAAGGGACCAACATTAGCAAGGCAATAAATTTTCTTCTCTCTCCTCCCCTTTTCCTTTGCTCTCTCTCTCCCTCTCTCCTCCTCCTCCTTTTCTTTCTTATTTTTCTTCTTCTATTGCACTTAGAAGGCTTTAAAAACCTTAAGATCTCCCTCAGGATAGATCAACAAGGGCTTGAGTATGTCTTTTTCACTTACCCAGCTCACAGAGCCTAGGATGGTTTATTACTTCTAGAAGGATCTAAAAATGGAGGAAAAAGAATGAGGGCACATTTGGCAGTACATTTGTACAGAATTGGATCTTCCATATTAGAATGCCTTTACATAAACTGTTGCATATTCATATGTAGAATGTAAGAAAAAGAGAACTGCTGCTACATACAGCAATATGAATGAATCTTAGTCTTACTGATGAATGAAAGAAGCAAGAGGTAAAAAGCTGTCTACTGCATGATTCTGTCTGTAAATTCATTAGCAGACAAAACTAATCTATACTGATTAAAGTCAGAGCAGTGATCACCTTTTGGGGGAGCTGCTTACTGGGAGGGGCATTGTGGAGCCTTGTGGAATGTGAAGAATATTCTGCATGTTGATTGAAGAAGTACTCTCATGGGCCATGCACAGATGTTTTCCCTTTTATATTTAATACAATTCAATAAAATATTTTTAAAAGGATGAAGTCAGAAAAATAAGACTGAGTGAGGAGATCATGAGGAGAAACATGAGTGAAGTCATAAAAAAAAAAAAGACTGATGAAAGAGACCACGAAGGGGAAAGAAGTAGGAGGGCATTCACACTGTGGAGGGTCATTTAAGCCATATCATCAGGGACCCATTACCCTTGAGCTTTACCAGTAGGTAAGATAAGGCACCATCAAGATGTCTTTTATTAAGACATCACCTGCATATGCCCCAAAATCTAATCAGCCTCATAACGGGTCACTATACTAGTGCCCAAAGAAAATTCAAGAGGCTCAACATTGTTGCGAGCCAAGAATTTGGTAGGAAAAACAAGCTTAGGAAGTGCTTAGCTCTGGAATTTTTAAAAACAGCATAAGCAGGGACACATATTTCATGCAAAATTTAGCTGCGTGAGAGTGACAAAGTGATGAGGCTGGCTGCCTTCTTTTTTTAAATAGGGGAGCTTAAATTTTTCACACATAGTTCTCAAAGTGCATAGTTCTTATGGTGCAAAGTGATGAAGGGAAAAGCCCTTACTTAGCACCTAACCCTCTTTTATATAAAAATACATATTTTTGTTTAGATTAAAAATGCAATGTCTTTCTCAAGTATCCTTTCCCCCTAAAGTCTGTGTAGGAAAGGTCACAGGAATAGGGTCAGTTGGCAAGAGACTTGGCATTGGGTGGCTCATAAAACGATTTCATTAGATGAAATAGCAGCCAATGCCCATAGGCTGAGGCTTGGAGGATTTGCATCGTCCATAAATTATGGGGCAGATATTTATCCTTTGTCAAGGAGGGCTACTTTTCCTCCTTTTTGGTTCAAATTTCTTCTCAGCCAAATGGTCAAGTGTTTGAAATAAATTCTGTGTGCTTTGTTTTAGTTTTGAAGATGTGAGGGGGTGTGGCTTAGAAGTCATTTCCTAACATCAAATGCTTTTCTTGCTTCTGCACATGAAGTTTGCATTTCCAAGAGCATCTGTGGCTGACATTTCACAGACACTGTGCTTGCAATTCTTTTTAGAAGACTCAAGGTTGGCTTAAAGAGTTGGCTTGAAAAGCACAGCTTGTTTCCTTATTTCAGCAGAACAAAATAGCTCATCTAGTTTGCAATCTGCAGCCATCCAGAATTGGGAGGCATTGCACAAAGTGGTCCTTTAGTTTTGGTCTCTTATAATCCCTGTGTGTTTCTTCCCTGTTTGCCTTTTCTTTTTGGTCAGACCATTCTTATCTACAAGCCATGTTTGCCCTACTCTTTGCCCTGTTTTATACAGCCTGTATTTATGAATGGAGCTAAATTACCAAGAGTAAGCTACAGTCTCTGGTTTTTGCTTTTCCTGCACCATAGGACCTTAGGTTCCGGAAGTACTCCTCAAGTATTTCTAGAGGTACCCAGTGGGCATCTTATATATGCTTACCAACTATCCAGGCTCATGCTGGGCACCTTCTTGCCAACAATTAGGAACCTGCTACAAGTGAGACCCAGCAGCTCTTAAGATGGCAAAGCCAAAATGGTTAAGTATTGTGATAGTTTTCAAATACAGCTTCAAATTGTTTGCTGTCCCTTCAGTTAAGAAGTTGGGTCCCTTGTTCCTTCCCGTAGAATCTAGGTGAGTTTGTTATTGCTTGGACCCAGTGAATATGACAGAAATTCTGCTATGCAGTGAAGAAGGGAGATCTTAAAAGATATGTATGGCTGCCTGGCTGTCTTGGCATGTCCCTGTGAATGCTCTCCTTGTGACACTGTCTGCTTTTCTGCTCTGTTGCCATGGCATGAGAAGACCAAGCTACATGGAGAGGACACATTTAGATATTTTTCCAGCAGTTCCAGCTGATTCCAGCTTTTGAATCATGCTAGACAGACAGATGAGGGAAGAAACCGCCAGTTAATTCTAGTGTCCAGTGTTTGGATTATGCCCAGGGTCCTCACTCTTTCTAGTCAAGACCTCAGACACTGGAGCAGATGCCAACTTTTTCT
>PVJX010035936.1:0-17893 GCA_004027295.1 Dolichotis patagonum | reverse complement strand
GCCAATTTCTCCAGCACCATTTGTTAAAGAGACTGTCATTCTTCCAGCGAGCATGTTTGGCCCCTTTATCAAAGATGAGGTGGTTCAGTGAGTTTGCAGTTGTGGTTGTATCTTCCAATCTATTCCACTGATCCTCGGGTCTGTTTCTATTCCAGTACCATACTGACTTTATCACTGTAGCTTTGTAGTATAATTTTAACTAGGGGATTGTGATGCCTCCTGCCTTGCCTTTGTTGCTTAGAATTGCCTTTGGTATTTTAGGTCTCTTTTGGTTCCAGATGAATTGTATTAGTTATTTCTCTAGATCTATGAGGTATGTTAGTGGTATTTTGATTGGGATGGAATTGAATCTGTATAGTAATTTTGGGAGCATGGCCATTTTTTCAAATTTTGTTCTTCCTATCCATGAACAGGGGATGTCTTTCCATTTTCTGAGGTCCTCTTTGATTTCCTTTTTCAGGGTATTATAATATTCCCTGTATAGCTCTTTTACTTCTTTCATGAGATTAATTCCTAAGTATTTCATTTTTTTGGATGATAATGTAAAGGGAGTAGTTTCTCTTATTACTGTCTCAGTACTTTTCTTGTTAGTGTATAGAAATGCTATTGATTTTTGTGTATTGACTCTGTATCCAGCTACCTTGCTGAATTTGTTAATTATATCTAGGAGTCTTTCAGTAGAGTTTTGGGGGTCTTCTATGTAAAGTATCATGTCATCTGCAAACAATGATAATTTAACTTCTTCTTTTCCTATCTTTACTCCTTTTATTTCTCTTTCCTGTCTTAATGCTCTGGCTAATATTTCCAGTACTATGTTGAATAGCAGTGGTGATAATGGATATCCCTGTCTTGTGCCTGATTTTGAGGTAAAGGCTTTCAGTTTTTGACCATTTAATATGAAGCTGGCTGTTGGTTTGTCATAGATGGCCTTTACCATATTGAGATAAAGACTTTCTATTCCAATTCTCTGTAAGGTTCTTATCATGAATGAGTGTTGGACATTATCAAAAGCTTTTTCTGCATATATAGAGATGATCATGTGGTTCTTGCTTTTGGCTCTATTGATATGGTGGATTACATTTATTGTTTTGCATATGTGGAACCATCCCTGCATTCCTGGGATGAATCCAACTTGGTCATGGTGTATAAACTTCTTGATGATTTGCTGCATCCTGTTTGCCCAAATTTTATTGAGAATTTTTGCATCTATGTTATCAGGGAGATCGGCCTATAGTTCTCCTTTTTAGTTGAGTCTTTCTCTGGTTTTGGTACTAGAGTGATATTTGCTTCCCGGAATGATTTAGGCAGAATTGCTTAGCTTTCAATTTCATTGAAGAGTTTCAAGAGTGTTGGAGTTAAGTCTTCTTTATATTTCTTGTAGAATTCTGCAGTGAATCCATCTGGGCCTGGACTCTTCTTTATAGGCAAGGACTTAATTACATTTTCAATTTCAGTAATAGAAATTGGGTTATTCAGCAGATTTACATCTTCCTGAACCAGATTTGGTAGTTCATAAGTATCTAGGAATTTGTCTATTTCTTCAGTGTTATCAAACCTATGAGAGTAGAGGTTTTCAAAGTAGGTGTTGAAGATCTTCTGTATTTCCACTGAGTCTGTTGTAATTTCACCTTTTTAATTTCTTATTGCATGACTATGAGTTTTTTCTTTCCTTTTTTTAATAAGGTTGGCCAGGGGCTTATCAATTTTTTTTATTCTTCAAAGAACCAACTCTTTGATTCATTGATCCTTTGTACTGCTTTCTTAGTCTCTATTGCATTAATTTCTGCTCTAATCTTTATAATTTCTTCCCTTCTTTTGGCTTTAGGCTTGGCTTGCTCTTCGTTTTCTAGATATTTGAGTTGTAGCATCAGGTTGTTTATTTGTGTTCATTTTGTCTTCCTGATGTGGGAACTCAATGCAATAAATATTCCCCTGAGGACTGCTTTCATTGCATCCCACAAAATCCAGGAAGTTGTGTCTGTATTTTCATTTACTTGTTGATATTATTTAATTTCTTCTTTAATTTCCTCTGTGACCCACTGATTGCTCAAAAGTGTAATATTCAGTTTCCATGTGTTTGTAGGTTTTTTGCAATTTCTTTTATCATTAATTTCTTGTTTCACAGCACTATGATCTGATAACATGCTTGGGATAATTTCAATTCTTTTGCATTTACTTAAATATGTTCTGTGGGCTAGTATATGGTCTATGTTAGAGAATGTGCCATGTACTGCAGCGAAGAAGATGTATTCTGATGTTGTTGGATGGAACACTCTGTATACATCTATCAAGTCCATTTGTTCACAGTTGTGATTCAGTTCTGTTATGTCTTTGCTGATTTTCTGTCTAGTTGATCTGTCCTTTTGGGTCAATGTTGTGTTAAAGTCTCCTGTTATAATTGTATTATTGCTTATTTGATTTTTCATTTCTGTTAGTATTTGCTTTATATAGCTGGGTGCTCTGGAATTTGGTACATATATATTTAAGATTGTTATTTCTTCCTCTTGAAGTTTTCCCCTAACCATTATGTAGTGACCTTCTTCATCTCTTCAGACCATTCTTGGTTAGAAATTTACATTTTCTGAAAACAGGATTGTTACTTCTGCTTTTTTTTGGTTTCCTGTTGCATGAAGTATTGTTTTCCATCCCTTGACTTTCAGTCTATGAGTGTGCTTTTGGGTTAGATGGGTTTCTTGTAGACAGCATATGGTTGGATGTTGTTTCTTGATCCATTCTGCCAGTCTGTTTCTTTTGATTGGCGAGTTGAGGCCATTTACATTAGTGGTTGTAACTGTTATATATTGGTTTATTGTTGTCATGTTATCTTTCTGTTGTTGTGTCTGTAGCTTTCCATTCTGTTTCATTGTCTGCCTTGCTTGTTGGTTTTCTCCCGTGTGTATCTAGAATGTATTTCAGTATTCTTTGTAGGTTTGGTTTGGTGTTCATGAAGTTCTTCAGCTGTTCTTTCTCATGGAAGTATCTTATTTCTCCATCCATTTTGAAGGACAGTTTTGCAGGGTATGTCAGTCTGGGTTGGAAGTGGTTTTCCTTTTTCATCTGAAATACTTCACTCCATGCTCTTCTTGATTTCATTGTTTGTGTTGAGAAGTCTGCCGTGATTCTGATAGGTTTTCCTTTATAGGTGATCTCTCTTTTCTCTCTAACAGATTTTAGTATTCTATTCTTATGTTGGATTTCTGGGATGGTGATTATTATGTTTCTGGGTGTAGTTTTATTTTGGTTATGGCTGTTTGGAGTTCTATATGCTTCGCTTATCCAGATATCTGTTTCTCTCCTCATGTTTGGGAAGTTTTCAGCTATTACTTCTGTAAATATCCTCTTGATATCATTTGGGCTGTCCCCTTCTTTTTCATTTATCCCTATTAATCTTATGTTATTTTTTTGCATCATCTTGCAGGTCTTGATTTGTTATTTCCTGATTCTTTGTTATTCTCAAAAGATCTTGTCTTTCCTGCTCACTGGCTGCAATCTTATCTTCGAAGTCTGAAATTCTGTCTTCACTTTCATTGAGGTGGTTTTTACAGCTTTCAATAGAATTTTTGATTTCCTGTATATCTCTTTGAATCTGCTTTATGCATTCTGCTTGTTTCTTATATTGTTCTTTGAGGGATTCTATCTGTTTTCTTTGTTCCTATAAGGTTTTAGTTGTGTTTTCACTAGATACGTTCACTATTTCTTTCACTGTTTTTATCAATTCTTCTTTTACCTGGGCAAGTATTTCTGGTTTGAATTTCTCCATAGCTTTCCCTATTTGCATATTTATTTCATTTGGTATCATTTCAGACATTTCAGGTGTATGGCTTCTTTTTTCTTCTATGTACATAGCTTCTAAGCTTTCTTGGGGTGGGCTAGGGCTTTGAGCCTGTCTTTTGGTCTTTTTTTGTCATTTTTCTTTATTTCCTTACTTTGAGCGGTGTTCCAAAGCTTTGTCTGCTTGTGTGGCAAATTACCTGTTACACCCTCAGTTCCTGGAGTGTAGTGGCTCCCCCACAGGCTCTTGGCTTCCTCACAGTGTCCTAACTCCCTTCTGTTGGCTCCTGGCTCCCTAAGTTGTAATGCGAATGCTGGGTGTTGCCACCCCGGAGCCTGTGGAATCTCAGGCAGGCCAGGCCTCTGTGCTTTGTCTCAGGCAGGTCTCCAGGAGGTTCCCTGCGAGTGAAGGGCCTACAGGTCCCAAAGAGTCAGGCCAGAATGTTCGTTTCTGAAAAGTTCCCGGTCCCAAACAGACCTGGCCAAGATGCCAGTCTCCACAATATTCCCAATCCAAACAGCCCGGGCCACTCAGCAGGTCCGAGATTTTCGTGTCCCAAAGATATAGGCCGTGACTGTGCCTTCTGGGAGACTTCCTGGGGGTGAAGATCGGGGCTACGGGCCCAAACAGACCTGGCCCAGATGCCGGTCTCCAGGCAGTGCCCTGCAGATGAAGGGCGGGCCTACCTGTCCCAAACAGTCACGCCGACATGCAGGTCTGCGCAGACTTTCGATCCAAACAGCCCAGGCCACACTACGGGTCTGAGAGTTTCGGTTCCCAAAGAGACAGGCCGAGATGCTGCTTTCTGGGAGACTTCCTGGTGGTGAATTGCGGGGCTATGGGCTCAAACAGACCTGGCCCAGATGCTGGTCTCCAGGCAGTTCCCTGCAGATGAAGCGCGGGACTAGCAGTCCCAAACTGTCACGCCGAGATGCAGGTCTGCTCAGAATTTCAATCCAAACTGCCCAGGCCACACTATGGGTCCGAGAGTTTCGGGTCCCCAGGGGTTTTTTCTTATTTCTCTCTCTCATTATGTTTTTGGTTCCTTCTATACAAGTGTATAGTGTAATTCCCAGCCCCTTTTCTTGTTGTTTAGGGTTCTTCTGGAGCATGTAGGCTAGGGGCTTCTGCCCTCTATAGTCTATCAGAGATTGAAGTACAAGCAAGGGTAGTGTGCACTGGCTCCTCCCCTCTGGGGCAGTCCACCTTTGCAGGCCTTCACTGCATCAGTGTGTGCCATGCTCAGGGAATTAACTTGTAGTGACCCCCTTGGTCCTGGCCAGGAGTGTGGCCCAATCCAAGCAGATCCCACCGATCCACTCAGTGAGGGGAGCAACTAACTGAAGCCACTACCTTATGGTGTTAGGGTTGTCCTGCCCAAATCCAACATGTCATCCAATTGGTTGCCCCTTTCCCGTGGGAGAGTCTTATTCCCATAACTCACTGCATGTTGATGCCGGTCCCTGAGAACTGCTGGGGTCACCAACCTCTGACCTCAGCACGGCTGCTGCAAATTCACTGTGCCTCTGGGTGGGTCATGTGCAGGGCCCGTTCTGGGCTAGCTGTGTGCAGGGCTGTTCAGCTCCACACTCAGGGCTGCTCAAGCCAGTCACATGGGCAGGGTTCAGTGAGTCAGGTCAGACTTGGGCAGGAATTCAGGCAGCTTGGTGACAGTGCAGTGCATGCCGATCTTAGCTTCTCTAATGGTAGCCCTGGGACCTCATATTAGAGCAGTTTTTTTCACTTTAGTTTCTTCCTGTGTTGAGAGACTCCATCTCCTTTTGTTTGAGTCTCTCCAGTGTGTTCTATTCTGGCATTTGAGCTGTCTCTCTCAGAGAGGATACCTATCCTGTTACCTACTGGTCTGCCATCTTTGGAAACTCTTATTTTCATTTTTAAATAAACTACAATGATTGTATGTCTCTATGAGTCTCTTGGTGATATTTTGATATATTTGTGATCTGTGTATTGGTGAACTCTGGATATATAAATTATCTATCCTTTCCTGGACTAAAACTTTCTGTATTATGAGAATGTCACTAGCACTTTCCTACACCTACTTGGGATTATATGTCCCAATATTATAACCTGTCACCATCTTTATGTATGAAAGAACAGGAAGAGTCATTCCCTCTGTCCTTCATAGGTCAGACCCTTGGGATCAATCCCCAAATTCTGTGTTGGCCCCATTTATTCTGTGTCAATATTTTTTCTCCATTTTTCTGTGAGATCAGCTACTTTATCTTCCAAATTGAAGAGACCTCCTGTAGTATCTGTCCTGCTGTCTCTGTTTCATTCATCATTATGTCATACTATTGTTTGAGACACAGCCTCACTACACAGTTTAGGCTGCTTTGATCTCTATATAGCCCAGGCTGGCCTTGAACTCACAGGGATCATCCTCCCTCAGAATCCTGACTGCTGTGAGAACAGGAATCAGCTAAGATGTTTGGATTGGGAAAGTCAACATTGTTGAAAATTCAACAGTGGATATCTACAAATGCCGGCATGCATGTCTGTCTATGTGCAGGCACTGGATCATGGAGCAGTGTCTTTAGCATTTAAGTGAAAACAGGTCCTGAAATTGAGAGCAGCATCTTTATGGCATCAAGGCCTATATACAAAACACAACTGAATGTGCTATTTTCATTATCTTACATGAATATAAAGTAAACACCATTAACACAAGAACACATATCCTGTATACATGCATAAAAGTGAGAGGGAGAGAGATACATACTCAAGACACTATCACATAATGAGCCATGATAATTTAATGATGGTTGTCATATTACCTAACTTCACCATATTCACTCATATTCACTATGGGCGCTGCCTTCTCTGAGACATCCATCACCACAACTGCCTGCATAACAGATGGGCATGGCAATGGGGCCTCCTTCTTTGATGAGAACCAGCCCAGCCCTGATTCTACAGCACTGGAATAGACCCCAGACCTGGCAGCCCTGGTGTTCCCACTCAGTGCTCAGAGCAGAACACAGGCACTGTGAAGCTGAGGCTAAGATGGGTTTTCTGGGCCAATATTTTAAAAGATGATTTATGGAGAATAGGAGACCCTGAGTGTATAAATGTGGGACAAACAGGTGACATGTGTGACAGTATTCTGAACAAGATCTCTGTGGGTTTCCAGTGTGAGGTGCAGCAGGCGCAGTGTGGGGAGTCTTTTGGAGCCTGCACGGTTGTGAGGACTCTCATTTGCAGCCTCTTCATTCACCTTCAGTAGCTCTAATGTGTACTGCTTCTGCCAGGATTCTTGGAATGGGAAGACTGAGTCTTATTAACTATTAACTGTTAACAGCACACTCTATGCAGACTCCATGAAGGGCCAATTGTCCATCTGAGGCCCAAGGCCAAGAACACATTGTGTCTATGAATTATCAGTGTGGAACTAAGCACATGGTCGTGTATTAGTTTGTAAGGGAAATATGAGGAGATAGCATTGCAGACCAAACACAAACCTGTCTTCAGGGACATCCATGACCAGCAGAGGGTGAGGAGGATCCACAGAGAACAGAAAAGGTCCCAAGAGGAGGTGCAGAGATAGAAGTTGGGGAGCAAGTGCTTCCTGTCAGAGTCTGTCCTTCTCTCTCTGTCCTACATCATAAGTCCTCAGGGACCATGCCATATATAAGCTGTGAATAACCAGTGGAGAAAACAAATTATAAGTAAAGATTCTCTCTTAAATTTAATTACATGGGTATACATTTACATAATTACTTTTCATCTATTAATATATTTCTTTGATGAGTAAATGTGACTTGCATGCAACTTAAAGTACAAAAAAGAATTTGTGAGTTTTTGGTTTCTTTTGAGTACCAAATTATCATCATCTAAAAATAAATCTGATCATTTTATCCCCATGACAAGGAGTTGTCTCATGCAGAATTAAATGCTTCATATTGGGGAATTAAATTTTTCACATCCGTCTCCTCAGTTTCTGAGAACACAGAGCTCTTCTCTCAGCCAGGTCATTTCAGGTGACTTTGTCCCCAGGGTCAGCACCAGCACCATGTGCAATATGGTGCTCAAGCAAGAAGGGAATGGGGGCATCTTGGCTGCACTCAGGACCCTTCAAGGGCTTCAGCGAGCTCTTTCTGCTCATTGTAGCTCAACAGGAGTAGGGACTGCACTTTCTTTAAAGAGGATACAAATAATGATTTATTCAAAATAGTAGCGTTGTATCTCTTGGATATCTATTTATGACCTGCATACATACTTATATATAATCTCTCTTTTGGCTTGGATCCCCTTGTCCTTTGAAAGCCTTACATACTTATAGACAAGACTTGTCAGAGGTGCATAGACTTAAGGCTTAAGTATATGTTTTAAGAGCACGTGTTAATGAAGTGGATTCAGGATAGGTATGGGAGTGGACAGTGGAAACACCACCCTGGCTTGCTTTCATCATGTATGGTTTATGATTACATGAAGATTAGACACAGGAAGCTTTCTCTCTATTAATAAAAGTGGTGCAGTGCTGGAGTCTGTATTTCCAAGACTTAAGCAGCTAATAGTATTTGCAAAATATTCTGCCAAATCTTTCCATGTGAATTTTCTGGCAAATCATCCATTTTTGTTTTCTCACACTGTTTCCCTTTCTTCATCACCAGTGATATCATTCAATCCCCTTCTCATTGGGCAATTCCCTCACAGGAGACAAATCCAGGAGCTCTTCCAAGTAATCCTAATGCATTGTCAAGGTGGTATTGTTAGTCAGCTCAATGAGTTGGCTCACAGGAAGGGTGCATTGATTTGTTCTTCTTACTTTTCCTAGGCTAAGAATGGTTTGTGCTAGGTGATGGAAAGGGTATTTTTGCTTCTTCTCCTCCCAGGACTTGCATGCCTTGTGCCAGGTCATGGGAAGTGCAAATTGGCTTTTTTTTCATCTTGTTAATCCCTCAGGCCTATCATGGCTTTTGCTGTCACACAGTAATGGGAAATTTGGCTTGTTCTCCTCTCAGGACCCTCATATCTTGTGCTGAGTAACAGGAAAGGTGAACTGGCTTCTTGTTCTTGATTTTCCTCCCAGACCCAGCATGGCTTCAGAAGTGTTCGTACTTGTAATAACATAGATCATTTAACAAATGTGTGGTGACACTGAAGCACATGAAACTTTCAAGCATAACATCACACACGAAATTGCAGGAAAATAATTTTTATATGTCATAGGACTACATTAAAAGTATTAGCAAAATTTTAAGGCATTCAACAAATAGGCAAGTAATATAATCATTAAATTTTAAAAAATTCTTGTGTTTATACATGATTATGAATTACTCTATGTGTTCAATGGTACAGTATTAAATTCATCAATTATAGTGATACATATTTATATTACCAGAGCTCACTATAGATAAAATAAGGCTATTACCTATTGATAATCATGCAGGAGAATTGAAGACTGAAAATGTGGTGTACCTCCAGAAAAGAGGTAAATTTGAGTCCTTTAAGGAAAGAGGTTGGATCTTGAGATAACAAGTGTAAATTAATTCAGACAAAGAAAGTTTGTCACACAATCTGTCTAAAATGAAAGACACATATTATAAACAATTCAAAGAAAAATAAACTGGTCAAGGAACTGGAAACTAACTTCTGTGGAAAGATGAAGAAATTTGAGACAGAGGTAATAACAGAGGCAATGCAAAAATGACCAAGATGTGACAAATAACCATTACTGCCACATACATATAGTGATAAGAATTTTAGGGGCCAGGAGTTAAGCTCAGCGGCATAAGAAACTGCTTGGAAAATGCAAGGCCATGAATTTGAGTGCCTATAAAAATTTATACATACATACATACATAAATAAATAAAATTTATAAAGAATGTTGGATAAAAATAAATGGTAAAAGAATTTTGGAATTTTTGGGGGTGAAAATGATAAACTAGAATATTTGGAAGGAAAAGAAGAGGGATCTGTGATTAAAAAATTGAAAATGGGAATGTTTACAAAGCACTATATTGTAAATGCAAAAAATAAAGAAATGCACATAAGGATATATTGCAGAATAAATATTCAAGTAAGATATTAAAGATATGAGATTATTTCCTTTGATTGCTAGTTGCTGAAAATATTGGATTTATCTATAGGTCTTTTCTACATTTGACTCAGAAAACCATATATTCTTGTCATTACCTCTGTTTTATTATTATTAGGGGGATCAATGTTTTGCGTTCTCAATTCACTATATACTTGAGAGTAATTCACTGTCAAAGGGATAGCTGGAAAATATTGTTGCACTGTATAAGTGGGATAAATCAGAAAATCTTAAATACTTCATAGTTTATTTTATGTCAGCAAAAAGATTATTAATGTGTTAAATGACAAGAAAAGACAGGTGAAAAACAAAGATATTTTGCAAAACTAAAGGGAACTTGAAGTAGAGGGATGTTAGATGGAATCAGGTGAAACAAGAATTAAAGTGTTTTAGGCACAGGTGTATGGATCTACAATAATTGCATCCATTATATACTGTAAACACTATTGATAAAAATGAATAAGAATGAAAGAATAAAAAAAGAAGCTAGAAAAATTTGAGATGGAGATAATCACAAGTGAAATCAAGAAACTCATTAATAGGATCCACATGAATGCTGGTGCTCTTTTGTTCAGAAAAGAGCAGAACACAGAACAGGCACACACATCCTCACCACAGGGACAGGGGTCTGCAAACAGGAACAGGAATGTCCAGGAGCTGGACCAGGAATCAATCTGCCCGCAGATTAGGAGATCAAGGCCTAGACAGTGAGGATGGCATTCACACAGCATCAGATCCTATATGGAGAACACAGCTGTCCATGGCACACAACATTTCACATGTTCACACAGCAATAATCATTACTATAAAAAGCATGACATGAGTACATAGACAAAAATGAAAGCTGATGAAGTGTTAAAAACACAGCAGAGCACTGTCACATGAGCTATCATATCCTATTGAATGCGTCTTTGTTACCAGTCTTGCCCAGCACACTCATATCGGCTGTGGACGCTGCCTGCTTTGAGGGTCCAATCATAGCACTGTATATATAGCAAGAATAAATGCAAATAAGGCCTTCCTGTGCTCATGAAAACCAGTCCAGCACTGAGCCTGCAGCTCTGGATAGCAACTGATCCCTGGATGCCCAAGAATTACTACTCAGTATTCAGGACTGAGTACTAACGATCACTGTGGATTTGGAGCTGAGTTGGGTTTTTGTCTTTGAACTTTTGAAAGGTAAATTATGGAGAACAAGGGATAAGGGAAGGGGAAGTGGACATGACTGGGATAAACAGTGCACATTTGTGATAGTTTCCTGACCAGGGTGTCCTTGTGTTTAAGGTGTCCAGGCTTTGAAGCAGCTGGTGAAGTCAGAGTAGGCTTTGTGCAGCATGGGGGTTTCCTGAAACACTCCCATGCAGCTTCAGGATTCACATTCAGCAGCTAAGGCTTTCACTGATTCTGCTAGGCTCCAGGGAAGGGGTTAGAGTGGATCACATACATCAGTTATGATAGTAGTTATATAAGCTACATAGACACCTCAAGGGGTGGATTTACCATCTCCCGACAGAACAGCAAGAATTCACTGTACTGAGGAAATCTCCCAGAGACCAGCATTGCGGCCTGACTCTTTGGGACCAGGAACCTCTCAGACCCACAGAGTTGCCTGGGCTGTTTGGATTGGAAACTTTGTGGAGACTGGCATCTCAGCCCGACTGTTTGAGACTGGTAGGCCCGCCCTTCATCCACAGGGAACTTCCCAGAGACCGGCAACATGGCCAGGTCTGTTTGGGCTGTAGCCCCGCCCTTCACCTGAAGGAAATCTCCCAGAGACCAGCATCGTGGCCTGACTCTTTGGGACCGGGAACCTCCAGGACCCACAGACAAACCTGGGATGTTTGGATTGGGAATCTTGCGGAGACTGGCATCTTGGCCAGGTCTGTTTGGGACCAAGAACTTTGCAGAAACCTGCATTTTGGCCTGACTCTTTGGGACCTGTAGCCCCACCCTTCACTCACAGGGAACATCCTGGAGACCTGCCTGGGACAAAGTACGGTGGCCTGGCCTGCATGAGATTCCACAGGCTCCAAGTAGACCATGCCCAGAATTTGTCTTACAACTTAGGGAGCCAGGAGCCCACAGAGGGGAGTTAGGACCCTGTGAGGAAGCCAAGAGCCTGTGGGGGAGCCACTTCCCCTCCAGGAACTGGGGGTGCAAGAGGTAATTCACCACACATGCAGAGGAAGCATTGGAACACTGCTCAAAGCAAGGAAATATAGAAAAATGACAAAAGAAAAGACCAAAAGGCAGGCTCAAAGCTCTAGCCCACACCAAGAATGCTTAGAAGCCATGTACATAGAAGAAAAAAGAAGCCATACACCTGAAATGTCTGAAATGATATCAAAGAAAATAAATATGCAAATAGGGAAAGCTATGGAGAAATTCAAATCAGAAATACTTGCCCAGGTAAAAGAAGAATTGATAAAAACAGTGAAAGAATGAGTGAATGCATCTAGTAAAAACACAGCTAAAAAATTAGAGGAACAAAGCAAACAGATAGAATCCCTGAATGAACGATACAAGAAACAAACAGAATGCATAAAGCAGATTCATAGAGATACACAGGAAATCAAAAACTCTATTGAAAGCTGTAAAAACCACCTCAATGAAAGTGAAGATAGAATTTCAGACCTCGAAGATAAGATTGCAGCCAGTGAGCAGGAAAGAAAAGATCTTTTAAAAATAACAAAGAATCAGGAAATAACAAGTCAAAACCTGCAAGATGATGCAAAGAAAAATAACATAAGATTAATAGGGATAAATGAAAAAGAAGCCCAAATGATATCAAGAGTATATTTACAGAAGTAATGGCTGAAAACTTCCCAAACATGAGAAGAGAAACAGACATCTGGATAAGTGAAGCATATAGAACTCCAAACAGCCACCACCAAAATAAAACTACACCCAGACACATAATAATCACCAGTCCAGAAATCCAATATAAGAATAGAATACTAAAAACTGTTAGAAAAAAGACATCACCTATAAAGAAAAACCTATCAGAATCACAGCAGACTTCTCAACACAAACAATGAAATCAAGAAGAGCATGGAGTGAAGTATTTCAGATGAAAAAGGAAAACCACTTCCAACCCAGACTGACATACCCGGCAAAACTGTCCTTCAAAATTGATCGAGAAATAAGATACTTCCACGAAAAAGAACAGCTGAAGAACTTCATGAACACCAAACAAACCCTACAAAGACTACTGAAAGACATTCTAGATACACATGGGAGAAAACCACCAATCAAGGCAGACAATTAAATAGAATGGAAAGCTACAGACACAACAGCAGAAAGATAACATGTCAACAATAAACCCATATATAACAGTTACAACCATTAATGTAAATGGACTCAACTCGCCAATCAAAAGAAACAGACTGGCAGAATGGATCAAGAAACAACAACCAACCATATGCTGTCTACAAGAAACCCATCTAACACAAAAGCACACTCATAGACTGAAAGTCAAGGGATGGAAAACAATACTTCATGCAACAGGAAACCAAACAAAAGCAGGAGTAGCAATCCTGTATGCAGACAATGTGAATTTCAAATCAAGAATGATCCAAAAAGATAAAGAAGGTCACTACATACCAGTTAGGGGAAAACTTCAAGAGGAAGAGATAACAATCTTAAATATGTATGCACCAAATTCTAGAGCACCCAGCTATATTAAGTTAATACTAACAGAAATGGAACATGAAATGAGCGATAATACAATTATAACAGGAGACTTTAACACACCATTGACCCAAAGGGACAGATCACCTAGACAGAAAATCAGCAAAGACATAACAGAACTGAATCACACCAGTGACAAATGGACTTGATATATCTATACAGGGTGTTCCATCCAACAACATCAGAATACACCTTCTCAGCAGTACATGGCACATTCTCTAAAATAGACAATATACTAGCCCACAGAACGTGCTTAAGTAAATGCAAAAGAGTTGAAATTGTCCCATGCATGTTATCAGATCGTAGTGCTGTGAATCTAGAAATTAATGATAAAAGAAATTGCAAAAATCCTACAAACACATGAAAACTGCATAATACACTCCTGAGCAATCAGTGGGTCACAGAGGAAAGTAAAGAAGAAATTAAACAATATCTACAAGTAAATGAAAATACAGACACAACATACCAGATTTTGTGGGATGCAATGAAACCAGTCATCAGAAGAAAATTTATTGCATTGAGTTCCAACATCAGGAAGACAGAACGAACACAAATAAAAAACCTGATGCTACAACTCAAACATCTAGAAAAAGAAGAGTAAGGTAAGCCAAAAGCCAAAAGAAGGGAGGAAATTATAAAGATTAGAGGAGAAATTAATGCAATAGAGACTAAGAAAACAGTACAAAGGATCAATGAATCAAAGAGTTGCTTCTTTGAAAGAATAAATAAAATTGATAAGCCCTTGGCCAGCCTTATTTAAAAAAGGAAAGAAAAAACTCAAATTCATGGAATAAGAAATGAAAAAGATGAAATTACTACAGACTCAGTGGAAATACAGAAGATCATCAACACTTACTTATAAAACGTCTACTCTCATAGGTTCAAAAACACTGAAGAAATATACAAATTCCTAGATACATATGAACTACCAAAGCTGGATCAGGAAGATATAAAACTGCTGAATAACCCAATTTCTGTTACTGAAATAGAAAATGTAATTAAGTCCTTGCATACAAAGAAGAGTCCTGGCTCAGATGGATTCACTGCAGAATTCTACAAGAAATACAAAGAAGACTTAATTCCAACACTCCTGAAACTCTTCAATGAAATCGAAAGGGAAGCAATTCTTCCTCAATCATTCCTGGAAGCAAATATCACTCTAGTACCAAAACCAGAGAAAGACTCAGCTAAAAAATATAACTATAGGCCAATCTCCTGATGAACACAGATGCAAAAATTCTCAATAAAATATTGGCAAACAGGATGCAGCAAATCATCAAGAAGATTATACACCATGAGCAAGTAGGATTCATCCCAGGAATGCAGGGATGTTTCAACATATGCAAAACAATAAATGTAATCCACCATATCAATAGAGCCAAAAGGAAGAAACACATGATCATCTCTTTAGATGCAGAAAAAGCTATTGATAAAGTCCAACACTCATTCATGATAAGAACCTTACAGAGAATTGGAATAGAGGGTCTTTATCTCAATATGTTAAAGGCCATCTATGACAAACCAACAGCCAGCATCATATTAAATGGTCAAAAACTGAAAGCCTTTATCTTAAAATCAGGCACTAGACAAGGATGTCCATTATCACCACTGCTATTCAACATAGTACTGGAAATACTAGCCAGAGCAATAAGACAGAAAAGGCAAATCAAAGGAGTAAAGATAGGAAAAGAGGAAGTTAAATTATCATTATTTGCAGATGACATGATACTTTATATAGAAGACCCCCAAAACTCTATTGAAAGACTCCTAGATGTAATGAACAAATTCAGCAAGATACCCAGATACAAAGTCAATACACAAAAATCAATAGCATTTCTATACACTAACAACAAAAATACTGAGAGAGCAATAAGAGAAACTACACCCTTTACACTAGTATCCAAAAAAATGAAATACTTAGGAATCAATCTCACGAAAGAAGTAAAAGAGCTGTACAGGGAAAATTATAATACCCTGAAAAAGGAAATCGAAAAGGACCTCATAAAATGGGAAGACATCCCCTGTTCATGGATAGGAAGAACAAACATTGTAATAATGGCCATTCTCCCAAAATTACTATACAGATTCAATGCCATCCCAATCAAAATACTGCTAACATACCTCATAGATCTAGAGAAATCACTCCCAAAATTCATCTGGAACCAGAAGAGACCTAGAATAGCAAATGCTATTCTAAGCAATAAAGGCAAGGCAGGAGGCATCAATCCATGACTTAAAATTATACTACAAAGGTACAGTGATAACGTCATTATGGTACTGGAATAGAAACAGACCCGAGGATCCGTGGAATACATTGGAAGATACAACAACAACTGCAAACTCACTCAACCACCTTATCTTTGATAAAGGGGCCAAACATGCTCCCTGGAAGAATGACAGTCTCGTTAACAAATGGTGCTGGAAAAATTGGCTGTCCATATGCAGAAAACTAAAACTAGAGCCATGTCTATCACCATACTCTGAACTAAATTCTAAATGGATCAAAGATCTAAATATTAAAACAGAAACACTAAAACTGCTGGAAGACAAAGTAGGTAAAAACCTCAAAGATATAGGGGTAGGAAGAGAATTCATGAACAAGAACCAAAGTACATGGGAAGTACTTCCCAGAATTAATAACTGGGACCACATCTTCTTAAAGAGTTTCTGCATGTCAAAAGAGGTTTCCAGCAGAGTGAAAAGAAAACCCACAAATTGGGAAAAAATCTTTATGGACAGTGCCTCAGACAAAGGACTTCTGTCTAGAACTTATAAAGAATTAAAAAAAAAAAAACAGACCCTCGAAATTCAAAGACCCAATCCAAAAATGGGCATCTGAAATGAATACACAGTTCTCAGATGAAGAAATACGAATGTCAAATAAATACATGAAAAAATGTTCATCATCATTAGTCATGAGAGAAATGCAAATTAAAACCACACTGAGATTCCATCTCACTCCAGAAAGAATGGCCAATATGGAAAACACTACCAACAACAAGTGTTGGAGAGGCTGTGGGGAAAAAGGAACTCTTCTACACTGTTGGTGGGAGTGTAGACTGGTGCAACCACTGTGGAGGTCAGTCTGGATATTCTTCAAAACCTGGGTATTGAAGTCCCATTTGACCCAGCTATTCCGCTTCTAGTCATATTCCCAGAAGAACTGAAAACATCATACCACAGAGATATATGTGCACCCATGTTTATATCAGCACAAATTGTAACACCCAGATCTTGGAAACATCCTAAGTGCCCATCAGCTGAGGAATGGATAAAAAAATTGTGGCATTTTTATACAATGGAGTACTACTCAGCTATAAAGAATGATCACATCGCAATATTTATAAATAAATGGACATGACTTGAGACCATTCTCCTAAGCAAAATAAACCAAACTCACAAGGGTAAATACCGTATAGTCTCCCTAGTATGAGATTTGATAAGAGTATGTAAGACTTTATGGTAAGCATGAGTCCCCATCTCACAGCTTCGAAGTCTTTCAAAGTTTTCAATCATCAGTTGGAATGGTTTTATCCTGTTTCGTTTCACTATATCTTTCGTGATGATATGAACAGCTGTTTTGAAGAAAACAAAACATTATGACAGCTATTGCTGATTTAATATCATCCTTCTTAGAAGTCCTACTATGCTTATTTTGTTCTACTACCATTGGTTCTATCTGTCACATTGTGTCTTATTGGAATTTGAATATGTGTGATAGTTTAAACAAATTTTTTTTATCAAAAATGAGATACTATAGTACCCATTGATCATTTTCTGTTATTTGGTTCAGAAAGCCCCGTAATTCTTTCACTCTATGCATGGCTTTATACTATTGTGTTATGTTTAATATTATTATATTTGAAACTATGCTGAACTATAGCAGAGTAAGAGATATGGTGTTAGCTACTGTTGATGTCCAGTTGTCTTAATGTGAAGTACTGTGTTGCCTATGTTGTCCTGTTCTGATCTGCTCTTTACTGCCCCCTTTTGTTTTATTCTCTTTCAAATAAAAAAAAATTAGATATGCCTTATGTTGTTAAACACAGTGCCATTTTTCTGTCTGGATTTCCAAACCAAACCACTAGAATTTTAGTGAAATTTTGACCTCATTAATGTTGCCACACAGGCATTCCTTCCTCTCTGCACCTTTTCTCCAATGGCATTCTGTTCTTAACTTAGGAATGGATATGGTTTTTTGCTGCCTCAGTATTATCACATACAAGGAATGCTCCAGTTCTCTGATACCTGTAGGTTTTCTCATCAGCCAATTTTTAAATTCTGTAATTCTCCAGAATAGGTGTGATGACTTCCTCTTTAAGTCCTCACAGTGGCAATGTGTCCATGTTTGGAGTGAATCACAAAGCACACC
>PVJX010035935.1:0-17892 GCA_004027295.1 Dolichotis patagonum | reverse complement strand
CTCCCCCGACTTGCTGTACCAAATATGGTCACCTCCTAAGAGATACCCAGATCCCTGGATCCCAATTGTTACGGGAGGGGGGGTGGTGGTATGTTTGATTCTAAGCCCGTGACCCGGTAGGCAGCAGGCTGGTTACTGGTTGGCTCGGCGCCCTAAGTTCCAGCATGGCGCGGATCTCAGGAGACGCTCTTTCTTCTGGTTTCCCCGCCCTGGGGTGGCCATGGTTTGGCAGACCACAGTCACTTTCCAGGGAGGCAGGCTGCTTACTGGTTGGCTCGGCGCCCTAAGTTCCAGCATGGCGCGGATCTCAGGAGACGCTCTTGCTTCTGGTTTCCCCGCCCTGGGGTGGCCGAGGCTTGCCAGACCACAGTCACTCTCCAGGGCGGCAGGCTGCTTACTCAAGAGCTGTTTTTTCAAAAGCAGAGCAGTTGTCTATAGGTGATGCCAGAGCCTTGCTCCAAAAATCTAAAGGCCTTTGCTGCAATTATCTTTGGGGGCCTGCCAGAGACATCAAACAACATTCCATTTGCCACTGACACTTCAAGTACCATTGGGTCTGCTGGATCGCATGGCCCCAGTGGGGAGCAGCCTGCACACCAGCCTGGACCTGCTGCAGAGCCCTTTCCAGTTCGGAGCCCCACTCAAAACTAGCAGCTTTCTGAGTCACTCGGTAAATGAGCCAAAGTAAGACGCTTAAGTGAGGAATGTGTTGCCTTCAAAATTCAAATAGGCCCATAAGGCATTGTGTCTCCTTTTTGGTCATGGAGGAAACCAGATACAACAATTTATTTTTTACTTTAGAAGGAATATCTCCACAAACCCCACTCCCTGTACCAACAGTTGTACTAGGGTTTTACTAGAGAAACAAATATAACACAAGATAAACAAATATATAAGAAATTGGCCTGGGGATGTAGCTCAGTGTCACAATACCTGCCTGCTAACTGTGAGATTGCGAGTTCGATTCCCAGTACAAAAAACAAAACAACAAGAAAAGACAAGATTGGCTCACAATGGTCATCCACAGAGTCAGATGAGGAAGTGTGCAAGAGGGGGTCTGCATGCTGGAGGCTGAAGGATTCAATCCAAGGTCTGGAGTTCACTTCAGTGTCCTGTACAAGTCCGTATCAGGAGGCTGGTGGGTCTGTGATGGAAGGCTGAAGATATATACTAGAAGGCTGAAGGATCCAAGGCAGAAACTGGAGCGTGTGCTAGAAGCCAGGGGGCAACGTCCAAGCTGAAGGTGAAGACGGGAACTTCTCCAAAGAGCAGAGGCCATCCATCCTTCCTCATTTCCCTTTTACACCATCTGGACCATAAACCACCCTAGGGCGGGGTCTTCTACCCCTAGGGTGTAGAATTATTGAGCCAATTTAATTAAGTGTGTAAACTTGTCAAGTTGACACTATCGTTCAACCACTGCACACTTCTTCACTTCGGAGGGCCCAGCAGTCCTGTTAGGACAGGCAAAGGAGACCAGAGGATCTCAGAGCAGCAGGAAGGAGTTATTTTCTGGCTGGGGGATTCCTGTTTATGTTGCCCTTTACTTGGACAGTCAATGAGTTCATAAAACTTAAAAGAAGTCCTTTTATCTCAGTTTTTATTCCCAGAAGCAATGTTTCTCTTGATATATATATATATATATATATATATATATATATATATATACTTCCTTCTGCCCTGCCCCACATTCCCGTATAAATCATTGCCTCCTAGACACACTTTACTTTGCTTTCAGTATGGTTAGTATTCGCGAAACTCCTGCTGAAATTTAATTCCCATTATGACATAATGACATGATTCCCATTATGACTGTAAGAAGTGATTATGTGCTGGGTGTGGTGTGGCACATGCCTGTAATCCTAGCACTCCGGGAGACTGAGGCAGGACCTGTCTCGAAATAAAAATTTAAAACAGGTGTGGGCATGCAGCTCCTAGTGAAGGTGTTGGGTTCAGTCTGTGCTGGTTAGGGTGGAGTGTCAAACTGATGGCTTTGGGATCCACTTGGGATTAGTAAAGTACACTTCTTGGTGTGTCTGGGTTGCTCATGCCCTTGAGGTCTACATCTATGGTCCCTTGTCCCTTCCTCTCTGGCACTGTTCCCATGCTTTCCTTCCTGGCTGCTGTGAACTAAGGAGCTTTCCCTTTATGCCATGATGTTTCTCCCTTGGACCCAGCTGACCACGGACTGAACCTTCTGAAATCATGGGCCAAATACACCTCCCTCTTTTAAGTTGTTGGGTATTGACTCCCAGCAATGGGGAAGCTAACTAATGCAGAGCCCTCTCAAAGACAAAAACAAAAACCAACAAAAAAAGGTGATGAGGACTGTCTTTAGAACTGATTAGTAATGGATTATTCCACTCACTCCAGTAGTAGATTCACAGGGGTCCTATACCGACAGCCTGGCCGGGTCACTGGGGCATCCCTGTGTGTCACCGTAGGGTGCCCTGGGCCACACCAGGACTCTGCCAGCAAGCAGGGTGCCAGAACTTGTGCCAGAACCATGAGCCAAAATAAACCTCTTTTCTTTCTGATGTGCCCAGTCTGTAGTACTGTGTCCTTAGCAACAGAGAACAGACTAACATACACTTTACAGTTTTTAACCTATTATTCTTATTTTTTTTATCAGTACTGGGGATCAAACTCAGGACTGTGTGCTTGCAAGGCAGGTGCTTATGCTGCTGAGCTAAATCCCCAGCCCTATTCTTATTATTAATTTATTATATTTTTTGCAGTACGAGGGATTGAACCCAAAGGCTTCACACTGAGCTACATCCCCAGGCTTTTATTATTGTTATTACTTTTTAAATTTTGAGACAAGTTCTTACTAAGTTGCCCAAATGGTACTAAAACTTTATACTTCCTGCCTTGGGCTCCCCAAGTGCTGGGATCATAGCTGTGCACCAGTGTGTCCAGGAGGATGTTACATTTTGGTACATAGAGTTCCTTAATTCTTTATTTTTTCGTATTCATTAGCTTATTTGTTTATTTTTGTAGAACTGAGAATTGAGCCCAGGGCCTAAGCCAAATCCCCAGGCATTTTTATGTTTTATTCGGAGACAGGATTTTATCAAGTAGCTGAGATGCTCATGTTGGGCCCAAACTTTTGATCCTCCTGCCTCAGTCTCCCAGAGTGCTGAGATTGTAGACCTTGACCGCCATACCAGTTTTTTAATGGAAAGCCACATTCTTTACATTGTCTCCTTATCCTCTTTCAGTTTGGACGGCTCCTCAGTCTTCTGTCTTTCATGACCTCGATGACTTGAAGAGCAGGCAGTTATTTGGTCGAATGGTCATGATTTACTTTTGTGTGACACTTGCTGGTGATCAGAGTCAGGTGATGCCCATGTGGCTGTGAAATACATTGTGCCCTTTGGGGACATCCCAGCAGGAGGTACAGGATGGTGATGCTGCTCACGTACTTGGTTAAGGAGGTGTCCACGCAGTCTCTCGTCTCTGCTGTGATGGTATTATTTTGCTCTTTGTAGTTAATAAGAACCACAGCATTATTGTAAATACCATTTAAGAATGAAAAAGTGCCAAAGATAATAAATCTGAGGTAGCATCCATTGTAAGATGCACACACATCTTAGAAATGTAAAAAAGTGGAAAAATAGCCAGACGTGGTGAATATCTATAATCCCAGCACTCTGGGAGGCTGAGGCAGGAGGACTGCAAGTCTGACCCCAACCTGGACAACTTAGTGAGACCCTGTTGGAAAACAAAACAAAACAAAAACAAGAAAAGGGCTGGGACTGTAGCTCAGTGCAAAGGCCCTCTGTTCAATTCCTACTACTGCAAACAAAACAAAACCAAAGTGGTAAAATATATAACTCAGAGGGCCGAGGATTTAACTCAGTGACACAGTGCCTGTCTGGCAAGTGCAGGTCATGAGTTCAACCCCTGGTAGCAGGGGGGAATATATATATAATCTCAGAACTAATGAAACACTGTATAATTCTCTTAGGGATATGTTTTCTTTTTGGTCCAATGCATAGTAAAGTTTGTAAGTGTTTCATTAACACTTGAAAAAATATATATTCTCTGTTTTCAGGATCTAGAATTCATTATATAGATAATTTGCTTTGCTTTAATTTTTTATGTTATTTGGGGTTTTAAAAGGATTTTTTTGGTAGTGCTGGGGATTAAACCCAGCGCCATGTTCATACTAGCTAAATGCTTTGCTACTGAGCTACGTCCCAGCCCTGTGTCGGCTGAGGTAGGAGAGTCTCAACGTTGAATTTAGCCCGGGTAATTTAGTGAGATTCTGCCTAAAATAAGAAAGAAAAAGGGTTGGGGATGTAGCTCAGTGCAAATGCTCTCAGTACATAAGGAAAAAAATGAACTATTATTGATATATCAACAATTTAGAGGGCTGGAGATTTAGCTCAGTGGCATAAATGCCTGCCTGGTAAGCTTGAGGTCATAAATTCGATCCTTGTTACAAAAAACAAACAAACAAACAAACAAAACCCCAACACCCCCCCCAACAATTTAGATGACTGTCAAACACTGAATGAAAGAAACCAATCTTAAAAGATTCATCTATATGGGCCGAGGATTTAGCTCAGCGGTATATGCACCTGCTTGGCAAGCGTGAGGTCGCAAGTTGGATCCCCGGTACCAAAAAAAATTTTTAAAAAAGATTCATCTATATGACATCCTTAAGAGGAGGGCTGGGTGTGGTGGCGCACACCTGTGACCCCAGCATTTGGCCAGCCTGTGCTACATATGAAGCTCAAGGGTAGCCTGAACTACATAATGAGATCCTGTGCAAAAAAAAAAAAAAAAAAAGAGGAGAAGACTTCAGGGATGGAGAGCAGGCGAGCAGGCGAGCAGATTTAGGAGCATGGGGAAGTGGGTCTTAGTCTGCTTGGGCTACTACAGCAGAATACCATAGCTGGATGTGGTTTGTAAAGCACAAGTCCCTTTTTCCCAGTCCTGCAGGAAGGGAGACCAAGGTCTAGATATAGCTCTCTGGGTACCTGGCGGGGTGGGGGACTCACTTCCGGGTCCCTAGATGTCAATTTCTTGCACTGGTCCTCACGGGGCAGAAGGTCTGAGGGAGCACTGGGTGGTCTCTCTGGTCAGGGTGTGGATCCCACCCTGATCTCACCCTATGAGGCATAACATGACCGCCTCCCCAGAACCCTCCTCCAAGTGTTGTCACATTAGGAATCGAGTCTCAACGCAGTAAAACAAAAATTTTTTTTTTTTTTTTAAAAACAAGGCTTTGCTGTGTAGCCCAGACTGGATTTTACCTTGCTATATAGCCCAGGGTGACCTTGTACTTGAGGTCCTCTTGCCTCAGCTACCCAATCCACATATGAATTTTGGTTTTTCTTTGTGTGTCAGTGTTAAAATCTTTCTAATGTTTGTCTAATTAATTAATTATTTAATTAAATTTGTGGTGCCTTTTGCATGCTAAGCACAGGCTCCATCACTAAGCTACATCTCCGGCCCTAAATTGGTGTTTTTTTTTTTTTTGTACTAAGGATTGAGCTCGCGATCTTGCACTTATCAGGCAGGCACTTGGGCTGCTGAGCTAAATCCTCAGCTTTAAAAATTTTTTCTGTCTTTCTGAGATAGAGTCTTGCTGTGCAGTTCAGGCTGGCCTTGAGTTCACTTTGTAGCCCAGGCTGGTCTCGAACTTGCGAACAATTCTCCTGCCTCAGCCTCCTGAGTGCTGGGATTAAAGGAGTGTGTCACCACGCCTGGCTTTAAAGTGTTTTTTGAAAGTAAGTGAGCTTGGGGGGTTTGGTGGCAGACACGGCAGTAGTTGCAGTCCTGGCTGGCTGGGTGGCAAAAGGAAGGAGATGGCAAGTTAGAGCTCAGCTTGAGCAACTCAGATCCTGTCTCAAAAATAAAATAAAAAGGACCAGTGATGCTGCTCAGTGAAAGGCCCTGAGTTCAATCCTCCATACCATGAAAACTAAAATGAAATAAAATAAAATAAAATACCATTTTTTGAGCACACACACAAAGTAACTTTAATTCATTTCCTTTTATTTCTATAACAGTTACTTTCCTTTTCTACGTTTTTAACGTTTCCTGCTTTATAACCTATAATAATTTCACTCTGTGGTTTACCCTTTTGTGTTTTTTAATAACATGGAATTTTTTTTTTTTTTTTGGTACCAGGGATTGAACTCACGACTGTATGCTTGCAAGGCAGGCGCTTATGCCGCTGAGCTAAATCCCCAGCCCAACATGGAATATTTAAGGTTATGAGTGGTTGCTGTTACTGAATGTATATTTTATGCTATTGCTGTTGTTCTGTTGGTATCTTGCTATGAGTAATAATGAGGTCAGTATAAATTTGCAACCTTCCTCCATTCCTTCACTATCTGTGTTATTATCTTTCTTAGTGTTTAACTTTGTACTGTTAAGCATTTTATATACTTATTACTTGTTTAATCTGTCTTTGGAACCAGCTGTGAAAGGTGAGAGAATCAGCAATGTCATATATCCTACTTCTTTCCCTCTCAGACAATATGTATTATTTTTATGTTGTCCAGTTTTATAATGTACACATTGCCTTTTAATTTTTACTTATTTATTTATTTAGGTTTGGTGAGACAAGGTTTTGCTATGTAGTTCAAGGCTGCCTTGAACTCACTACATAGCCCTGGCTTATGGTAATCCTCCTGTTGTCAGCCTCCTGCATGCTGGGATGACAGGCGTGTGGCACATGCCTGACTTATTGGGTGTCCTTACACAACATCTGCAAGTCTGGAAACAGACATAAGTGGCACTCATGTCTCCAGGACTCTAGGGGAAAGCCATGGATGCAAGAAATCATTGCTCAAAGTGGGTGGGTGATTTGTCCCTGGCCCCACGCCTCTGGGCAGTGGAGCTGGATTCCATTCCTGCCCTGGCTCCTCTTCCTGTGGGTTTTGTGGATGCAGTTTAGCTTTGCTGTGTGTCTCATACTCATCAGTAAAATGTGTATGTTAGGCTCCATAAGTGTCTATTTCCCCCCCAAATCTAGCACTTTGGTTTACTCAGAGAGCACAGTGATTAAGGTAAAGGGCTTGGGGCCAGGCGAGGTGGCCCATGCCTGTGGTCCTGGCAGTGAACACGAGCGAGCATGGCCTCACATTTCAGCTATCGTTATTCAGCTGGGAATGTGGGTGCACAGAGACCTCTTTGGGACCTCCTTGCAACTCTTCTGGGTATGTAGGGAGAGGTGGGGTTGTTCAGTCAGGCGGGGGTTCTGGGTTTCGCTGTATGAAGAATTGCTACAGTGGCGGTAGCTTTTAGCGTTTCCCATCAGCAGGGTGCAAAGGTTTCAGTTTCTCTGTGTCCTGACTCCTCCCTGCCTCTCTCCCCGCCTTCCTTCCTTCTTTTGCTGCGCTGGGAATGGGACCTTTGGCTTCATGCTCTGTTATGGTTGACTTTAAAGAGTGCCCTCTAAATTCTGAATTTTAAGTCTTTTTGGACATATGATATACTTCCTTTTTTTTTTGTACCAGGAATCAAACTTAGGACTTTGTGCTGGCCAGGCAGGCATTGTGCCACTGAACTATATCTCCAGCTCAACAAATGTTTTTTCTATGGGTTGTTTTTGTACTCTGTTTGTTTGTAGTGTTTCTGTGTGTGTGTGTGTGTGTGTGTGTGTGTATGTGTGTATCAGGGATGGACTACAGAGCCTTCTGTAGTCCTTTAAAAAATTATGTTACGACAGAGTCTTACTAAATTGCCCAAGCTGGGCTCAAATTTGCAATCCTCCTGCCTCAGCCTCCCAGAGTGCTGGGATTACAGGTGTGTACTAACCTTCCTAGTACAATATGCGCACACTTGCCAGGCAGGCACTGTGCCACTGAGCTACATCCCCAGCCCCCTCATATGCCCTTTTTAAAGAAATCATTCTATCAGCCAGAAAGCACCACCATCAACAAAGGGTTTGGAACAGCAGGACTCTAGCTGGGGAGAGGTGGAAACAGACTGACAGTTCATGGTCCCTGCCACTGAGCAAAGTGTCTTTTTAGTTCATTTGTTTTGGTCCTAACTTTTAATCCTGTGTGACGCAGTGTTTACCTTTCAGTATTCTTGTTTGCCCTGGAAGGAGTGGGCCACCAGCGCGCCTGCTCTCTCAGTTGCGGGCTGGAGACAAGGAGAGCAAGTTTCTCCCCAGCTGGCTGTGCGGTGGGCTGGGTTTGCCAGCTCGGCAGGAAGACAGTAGAGATTAACATTCCAGAAGGGCAACACGCAGTCTTCCTGCATCAGGTTTACTTTGCTCAACCTGGAGAAAAGTGCTCAGGCCGAGTGGGCCACCTTTTGCACAACCTTTGGAAAACAATTAACCACAGAAGAAATGTTTGCACAGCTTGCTTTGCGTTTCATTTTACCTCATAAACCCATAAAAGATGGTATTCATTACTCTAACTGTGTTCATGTATTCTTCCAAAAGGACAAGTTCCGGGCTGAAATGTAGGAGGCTGTTAGTCCTCAGTACAGCCAGAAGTGAAACTGTGTGAAGTCATACTGTAGGCAGAAGCTGGCCAGATTTTACTGTCTCTCTCCCTGCCCCATTTAGGATAAATTCATAGGTAAACTGCCTTATAGAGATGGTCATATACGAACTGACCAACAGGAATGTTAAAAACGGAACTGGCTGCCCCTTTGTGATCTTAGGGCCCTGAAGATGTGGGTGCTGTGGTAGGCAGCTGATTTTACACTAGCAATTACTAGGCATGCATAAAACAAATAAGGAGCAAAAGAGGAAGAGAATTTCACATGGAACAAACTACACACGGCATAGAGGTCAGAAAATGGTTATCGAAAAGCAGTTTACTCATGATTTCTGTCATAAATGACTACAGAGCTCTTAACTAAGCAGTAAATTATGTTAAATAACCAGCTACTTAGGCTTATGTGCTTAGGTTTGTCGGCTCACTGCTGACCAAACCAAAGAAGGCCATGTATCTGGGTTAAAAGGAAAAGGATTTATTCAAAGCTAGCTCCAAGGAGATGGAGGGCCCATTTGCTTCAAATCACCATCTCCTGGTTTACACATGGACACAAATCTTTTATAGTAAGGAATGGGGAGGCGGGGGTTGGGTTTTAACAGAGCTCCATGCTTGCTTTGTCACTTCCAACCGCCAGCTCATTCTCCTTTTTTTTTTTTTTTTTTTTTGAGACTGGGTGTCACTATGCAGTTCAGGCTGGCCTTGGACTCACTGTGTAGCCCAGGCTGGGCTCAAACTTGCAGCGATCTCCTTGCCTCAGCCTCCTGAGTGCTGAGGGTTACAGGTATGGTCACCACACCTGGCTCATCCTCCTCTTCTTTGTGGAAAAAAAAAAAGCCAGGCCCCGGGGCTCCTGGGGCTAGCATCTGCATGCTCTATTACAGCTGTGGGGCCGAGGAGTGGGAGAAGAGGGGATGTCACTCAGTGCTCAGGCAGAAAGACACTTGGAGGAGTTGCTTATCTTGAAAAGAAAAACAAAACCGGAACTTTTAAGCTTATTTTCTTGGTACCAGGTACAATCATGCTCTCAATCCTGAAAGTATCTCGGGGGGGCATTAAGTATATGGTGCGCATGAGGATAGAGTTGAATGCCTGTTTTTTTTTTTTAATTTTTAGGAGAAAAAGACATACAGGGGGTAAAATCACAGCATGGGGGAAAATCACAGGCATGTGCTTAGCCACTCTCAGCTTGTCTTTTTTCTACAAGGGAGGGGAAGGATAAGGAATCTCAGGGATCTAATCGATGGCATCTTAGGGGAACTCAGGTGTGTGTTCAGTGAACACAATGGCCTGGGTCAAAGTCTGTGAGGTTCACAGAACAGGTGAGGGTTTGTAAATGATTCTCCTTGCGACCAAAATAGAAGACAATGACATGTGACAAAGTCTCTTGGGGTGGGCTGGCTGGCTGTCCTTTCTTCCTGTGACGAGTTCAGTTGCTGGGAGCTCAAAGAAAATAGCAGAGATAATTGTTTGGTGGTCTGGACTCTGGGCAGAGAAGGGAATTTAGCAGAATCTCTCTCCTTGAATGGAATATTCTTTATTTACTCTACATGTGTGTAACACTATTAGTTATTAGTTGCGGACAATTTACATATAAGTAAACTATTGTTTAGGCTCTTAAAAACCCACGTGGATGGCGTTATACTGCATATGTTCCTCTGCAAATTAATCCTTACCCTCAATTTTGGGGGGAGAGTTTTTTTTTTTTTTTGGTACCAGGGATCGAACTCATGACCTCACGCTGGCACTTAAGCCACTGAGCTAAATCCCCAACCCGAGGGGGAGAGTTTTTTGAGACAAGGTCTCACTGTGTAGTTCAGGCTGGCCTTGAACTCACTATGCAGTCCAGGTTGGCCTTGAACTTGCAGTGATCCTCCTGCCTCAGCCTCTGGAGTGCTGTGATTACAGGCATGTGCTGTCACACCTGGTTTTAGCCTCAATATTACCCTATTTCTCCATTTTAAGATATAAAAAATCATGTCCTATTATCTTGCCTATTACCAAAATAGTCTTCAATGCCGTCTCATCTCTTCTACAAAAGGACCAGAAGTGACAGTTTTACCTTCCCTGCTTCCCACACCACCTCACATATGGACACTGAATTGGATATGGGAGCTGCCTCCTTGCCATGGGAACCAGCACTGCAATGCTCCCATGAGCGCCTGGCCCAGTCTGTCTCTTCTAGAAGAACTCTCCCTTTTTCAGGATGACCACTTACCTCCACTTCCCCGGGACAGTCCCGGACCAGTACACCAACTCTCACTGGCTTCCACTCATTACAAAGCCAGGCATCAGTTTTTCATCTGCCATCATGAAAATCATTGTCCCCTGATCCCCTGCCATGACTTCCAGAGGCAGCTTTCATGGGTCCCCTTGGCTTCTGTTACCAGATGCCACCAGCAACAACTGCAGCCACAATTCAGATGATTTCAGAGAGGTAGACTAGTGTGCCTGGGCCCTTGTCCTTTTCTCTCATCCTGACCTGTTTCTGGGCTCTGTTTCCTCACCACTTTGTCCCTAATCCTTGACACATGGGGGGTAGCCCCAGCTTGTACTTTCTAAGATTCATGGCTTCCCCCAAGACCCCAGTGACAGTGTGGGGGGGCTTGGGAGAGAGGCCAGTGCCCGCTACTGACTTCCCAGGAATCCCACTTTGGTGTCACCTGGCTTGTGGCCTGAGGCACAAGGAAGAGGCCCAGTGTGGACGTCCTGAAGCTTGGTCTGACTCCCCCAGCCTCAGCATCCCTGTCTTCTCATCCCTGGCCCTTCCTTCTACCCAGCAGCCCTTTGGTTCATCTTGAGCTCTGGCTGGAGCCATGTTAACATGTGGTGGTGTTTGGGTCTCAGGCAGCCTGCAGGAAAGCAGTGCTAGATTCTATAGCTCTGGTTTAGCACAGCACACCCTTCCCTCCTCTCCAGCTTTCTAGGTTAGGGGTGGGCCATTCCCCACTAGTAGCTGGAGGTGGGGGCTGTAGCAGTTCCAGCTTGCCCCTGTCCTCCTTGGCTGTGGAGCAGAGCGGCTGCTGCCCAGCTCAGGATGCAGAGGTGATCAAGTGGCTAGACTCCACCAGTGGATGATAAGTATGTGTCATGGGAAAGCTACTGTGTGTTTCCAGATTCGCTTTCTGAACATACCTGGTGGAGGAGACAAAGGATACATAGGACACATAGGCTGAGAGAAAAAGAGTGAAGTGGAGGGGCATTCTAGGTGTAGGAACAGCTCTGGGAAAGCAGGAAGGTGGACAGGGCCTGCAGCCAGGGGCCGTAGGCTGCAGCAGAGGAGGACTTGGGCAGATGAGGTGAAATGGAAGGGAGAATCAGAGTCAGTCTCCCCAGGAGCCTGGTGTGCCTGCAACAGGGATTCATTTATGTCTATGACCCCATTTTATGGTATTTGATAATTAGGAAAAAAAATCTGGACCTGGTGGCAAACGCCTGTGATTTCAGCATTTTGGAGGTTGAGGCAGGAGGATCGCAAGTTTGAGCCCAGCCTGGGCAACTTAGCAAAACCTTGTCTCAAAACAAAATAAAAAAAGGCTGGAGATGTAATTTAATGTGAAGACCCTGGGTTCAATCTCCAGTACTAAACACACATACACACACACACACACACACACACACTCCAGCACAAAGATTGGAAACTCTCCAAGACTGCAGTTTTGTTTTGTTTCTAGCTTCTTGGCTGGCTTGGTGCTGGATTCTAAGACTCCAGTGGTGTCCATGGAGATAGCTTTGGAAAACAGTAACAAAACTTTTTGCACCTAGATCTTCCTTGACTTATGGTGGAGTTATGTCTGGCTGAATCCCTCAGAAGTTGGAAATATTCTGCGGTGAAAATGCATTTATCACACCACAGCTCAGTCTGCCTCACACGTGCTGACTTTATTGACATTGGTTTGCAGTGGGACAACATCATCTTACACAAGGCCGACTTTATATTTTGTGTAATTTATTGAACACTGTGCTAGAACCACCTGCATTTATGTAATGAGTAGTAAGTATTCCAAGGATCCAGCATGCTGTTTAACACAAGTTGCACTTGTACATTTTTTGTTTTTGTTTTGCAGTACTGAGATTGGAACCCAGCATCCATGCTAGGCAAGTGCTCTGGCATGCAGGCACACAACCCCCATCATCCTTCTGGATTGCGACAATGCCATTTTGGTGGTTTCCAGTTTCCACTGGAATTGCAATCTACTGGAAGGGGAAGCATTCTTGTGAATGCTCCCTTGGTTTCCTCCTCTGTGTCCTCCTCTTCCTTGCTCTTCTTCATTTCTGTGTGTGTGTGTGTGTGTGTATGTGTGTTACTGGTGATTGAACACAGGTGTGCTCTACCACTGTGCAAAATCCACAGTCATTTTATTTTATTTATTGTTTTGGTATCAAACTCACAATCTCACACTTGCCAGGCAGGTGCTTGTGCCACTGAACTAAATCCCCAGCCTCACTTGACTTTATTTTGAGACAGGATCTCACTAAGTTGCCTAGGTGCAACTCAAATTTGCAATCCTCCCGCCTTTACCCCTAAGTGCTGGGATTATAGCGTCACAAGGGCAGGTGAAACTTCTGGGTCCTACAGCACACATTTAAAGCTCTAGTAAATGGGCTGGAGTTGTAGCTCAGTGGTGGAATTGTTTGCCTAGCACGTGTGAGACCCTAGTTTCAATCTGCCACACCACCAAACCAAACAAAACCAAAATTAAATAGAGGCAATCTGGAAAGCATAGCGAGACAGTCTCAAAAGATAAAAACACAAAATAGATGTAATCAAATTGCCGTTTTGGGGTGTAGGGCTATGAGACAGGGTCTCACTACGTAGTTCAGGCTGGCTTTGAAGTCCCAGATCCTCTTGCCTCTGCCTCCTGAATACTGGGATTACTCAAATCGCCTTTTTAAAATTTTTAAACAGTACACAGGGCTCGAACTAAGCAGGCGCTTATGCCACTGAGCTAAATCCCCAGCCCCCAAACCACCTTTGTAAAGCAACCTAATCCACTTCCACTGGCCAGGTGGGAACAGTTACTCTTCACCCCGCTGCCAGCACTGGGTGAACTCAACCTCCCTAATAGTTGTTCCCTAATAGTCAAAACTACGGGGCACCTATGTTTCGGTGGCCCTCTGTCCTTCCTTCTCCTGGCCCTGGCTCACCTCTTCACTTGGCATCTGGTTGAGCTTTGTGACTCTCCCCTGGCTGTAGGGTCAAGGTGCCAGAGCCCTGCAGGAGGTGGGCTGGAGGGCGGAGTAGGGTCTGCGTGTTTCCAAGGACTGGAACTCAGGGAGGCTTCAAGGGGGCTGGGATTCTGGAATCTACTGCAGTGGTCTTGCACGTCCTTCATGGGGGGAAGGGGAGGAAAGGCAGTGTCCTTGGAAGGAACTGCTGAGGGTGACGCCCCCATCTCCTGGGACTTGTCTGTTGTCCCCTCCCTTTGCACAGCGGCGGGGCAGGAGAGAGTGGGAGGGCTTGAGGCTGGGTGGGGCAAAGGTGAGCTGCTCCCTGGTGCGCCAGGCCAGGCAGATAGCCACTTTCGGTTGGGGCCAGGTGTTAGTGAGCACGCTGCGGCTGTGGCTGGGATCCAGCTGCCATTCCCAGTCCTGGCATCTGCTCTGTCCCCAGCCCCCGGAGACCATCCCTGCCCACCGGGCCCATGCTGCTGCCTGGGTTCCTCGGCCTCCTCTGGATGCTCAGTGCCCCACTGGGGGGCACAGGTGAGGGGGAAGGTGGGGGGGATGCAGAGCGCGTGGGGAGGGGACTGGGGGCTTTTGGTTGCAGAGGCCAGGGTAGGTGGGGGTGGAGGGGAAGGAAGCTGGGTCAGTTGCTGCTGACTGAACAGGCTGCAGGGGTCCAGCACTGGGATCTGTATCCCAAGGCGGGAGCGAACTCTTCCTGGAACGTGGCTCTTCCTCCCTGGACTCCATTCTCTGCCTCCTTTCCTGGTTCCTCTGTCCCCCTCCCCTCAGGCTTGGTGCCCTCTCCACCCTGGATTCTTCTCTTTTCTGCTGTGACTGGTGCCTCCAGGTCTTTCTCCTCTCCTTGCCTCTGCTCCGGGTGTACCCATCCCCCTTCCCCAGCTCTGCCCCTCGCTCAAGCCACCAGTCACACCTGTTTCTGGGCATAGCTGTGGTCACCAGGGCTGGGCCTGGAGGTCCTGAAGTCCTCTTTGCCTCACCTCAGGGGTGGCTCCTAGACACGTGGTACGGGGTGTGGCAGATCCCGCTGGCCTCAGGAGCCCTGATTCCTCAATAGGCACTTTTTCATCTCTGTCCTGAGGTGATGGTCCTAGACCCCACTCCCAACCTAGAGGACCCTAGGTCCTGGACTCACTCTCCTGCTGGGTGCATCCTGGCTGAAATTCCCCCTCTCTTGCAAATGATGTGTAGCTCTTTGGAAGAAGCATACTGAGATACTGAGTCCCATCCCAGTCCCACTGAGCAGGAGCTCAGTGGGGGCGCTTCCCACTGGCTCCAGCTGCCTGTCTTCCTAGCCCCTCAGCCCAGCTCAGGAGCTCCCTGGTTCTCAGTGTCACCATCTGTGAAATGGCCCGGTGCTGTCTGAAGACCCAGGACCCCTATGCTTGTAGGCTAATCCAGTGGCTGAAACAGAAGCCCTGTCTTGTGTGTGTCTTTTGTCTGCGTGATTAACATTCTCCACTAAACCTTCTGGTCTTCGGAATTTGTGCCCTGCCTGCTAAGGTCTTTCTTTTGCTGAGTTTCCTTCTCCACCCCCTCCCTCCACATCCCTCAGTCTCTGCAGAGTCTGAGCTGCAACCTCCTTACTCCTTGGCTGTCCCCTTCGACCCTTGTCCATGCCGCGTTGAACACAGCCTTGCAAAGGAAGGAAGGAGATAAGAGAGTCTCCTGGTTGGAAGGGCAGAGGAGGGTCAAAGGGCGGGGCAGAAAGCCAGTGGGGAGGAGGATTCCCGGCAGCAGGTGAGGGGAGGATGGAGTAGGGGAAGGGAAGGGCCCAGATGCAGTGGAGGAAGAGGGTGCCTCAGATGGCCAATGAGCTGCAGCTGCTGCAGGACTGGGGAGCTGGGCAACTCCTCTCCCTGCTCTGGACAGCCTCTTGGTGGTGGGCTCCAAACCAGAAGCCCTTAGCTCCAAAAGGCCTCCAGTGCCTCTGTTGGTGGTGGTGGGGATAAACTGTGTCACCCAGCCCTTTGGGTCAGGAAAATGGGACAGCTAATAACCTGTGTGGCAGGATGGTGATTTACAAATTCACCAGTGGGTTCCTCTGTTCTCTGCCAACACAGGAACCTCTGATACAGAAGCAGTGCACACTACTCTCAGCAATGCCCCAAGCCCCACACAGGGGCCACCCAGTTCCCCTCAAACTGCTCCTCTAGCTCTAAGCAGCATGCAACATGTACTCCCCATGTCCACTTCCCTTGGAAACACTTATGAAACACTGCTCAGTGCTACAATCCCTTCTGATCCCTCAACAGCCTCTAAGAATGTCATGGAGGATGGAAGCTCTTCCCCTACCCTGCCTGCGGGGACCATCAGGTCTACGGGTGCTTCCATATACCCCAGCACCTTTGTTGGCCCCAGAGACCCATCTTTCCAGTCCCCCACAGAGAACTCTACTGCCTCTGGTCCTCTGCCTTCTACCTCTGCTTCACCAGCCACCACTGGTACTGCAGTCACCATTACTCTGTCTACCTTGCTGACCACGCCCGCAACTCCTGAGACCAGGTCCACATATACATCTGACATCTCGCCCCCGACCTCTCTTACAGGCGCTGTCACACACTCCACATCTCCCAGTTCCTCTGCCACAAGCAAACCGGTCACATCAGCCATTGCCACCACAGCCACACTCATCAGCTCCTCTTTCTCTACCTTACAAGCGGCCAAAACTAGTCCCACAATGTGGTTATCCAAAGCCCCACTGTTCACCTCTCACAGTGCTCCGAGCTTCACAGAGTCAAGCAGCCACTCCACGGACAGCACATCCACAGCTGCCACCTCCTCACCCCCCACAAGCTTGGGTGTCACACAGATCTCCACATCCCCAGGCCCAGGGTCACTCAGTACACACCTCCCTACTGTCACAACCACAAGTCTCCCTGCCTCCTCTCTGGGCAACACAGGTCCCTTGGCCACCATGACACAGAGCACCTCTACCCACATGGCTGTCATTACTCCAGACATCCACACCCACATCAGCCCCTCCTCTCCCACCCCACAGAGCACAGAAGGAACACAACCTGCTAGCACAGCCCAGACCTCGTCTGCCAGCTTTACCACTGCTAGTGCCACCTCCACTGCAGAGTCCACCCTGACTCTCACCACTGACAGTGCCACAGTGGCTCTCAGGACAGAGAGTACTACTGCTCCCCTCAGCTCGTCCACCACCCACACAGCGGCAGACACTTTCGGGACACCCACCCCCTCACCTCCCATCACCACCACTGTGGTAGTGTCAGCCATGAGCAGTTCTCTGCCTTTTACTTCTGCTGCACCAGGCACGTTTAGTACCGCAGTCACTAGTCCTCTGTCTACTTTGCTGAGCAGGTTCCCAACTACTGAGGCCAGGTCCATGGTTACGTCTGACATCTCCCCCTCCAGCTCTCCTACGGGAACTGTCACACAGTCCACATCTCTCAGTTCTTCGGCCACGAGCAAACCGGTCACAGCAGCCCCTGGCACCACAGCCACAGTTATTGGTCCTTCTCTGTCTACCTTAGAAGCAGCCACGACTGGGCCCACAATGATGGGGTCAACAGCTGCCCTGTCCACCTCTCCCAGCTTCACAGACTCAAGCAGCCACTCCACAGACAGCACTTCCACAGCTGTCACCTCCTCACTCCCCACGAGCTGGGGTGTCACACAGATCTCCACATCCCCAGACCCAGGGTCACTCAGTACACACCTTCCTACTGTCACAACCACAGGCCTCCCTGCCTCCTCTCTGGGCAACACAGGTCCCCTGACCACCATGACACAGAGCACCTCTACCCACACGGCTGTCATTACTCCAGACACCCACACCCACATCAGCCTCTCCTCTCCCACTGCACAGAGCACAGAAGGAAGACAACCTGCTAGCACAGCCCGGACCTCCTCTGCCAGCTTCACCACTGCTAGTGCCACCTCCACTGCAGAGTCCACCCTGACTCTCACCACTGACAGTGCCACAGTGGCTCTCAGGACAGACAGTACTACTGCTCCCCTCAGCTCGTCCACCACCCACACAGAGGCACCCACTTCCGGGACACTCACCCCCTCACTTCCCATCACCACCACTATGGTAACGTCAGCTGTGAGCAGTCCTCTGGCTTCTACCTCCACATCTGACAGTTCCTCTGGCAGCAGCAGAACAGACACAGCAGCCACTGTCACCACAGCCACAGTTATTAGTCCTTCTCTGTCTACCTTAGAAGCAATCACAACTGGTCCCTCAATGGTCGGGTCAACA
>PVJX010035934.1:0-17892 GCA_004027295.1 Dolichotis patagonum | reverse complement strand
TGAAATTGTCCACTCACTCCACTGCTATTCAATGTAGCTCTTGAAATATTAGGCAGAGCAATTAGTCAAGAAAAAGAAAAATAATATACATAAAAGATAAGAAGAAAACAAAATACATAAGTCAAATTAACCATATTTGCAGACAACATGAATCTTTTTTTAGAAATTCTAAAGATTCCACCAAAAGACATTTATAAGCCGACAAAGTAGCAGGGCACACAATCAACCTGCAAAAAATCAAACACATATCTAAACAACAGTAATGAGCTAGCTGACAGGCAAATCAGAAAAACAACTGCATTCACATCACTATCAAAAAAAGATAAAAATAGAAATGAAATTTGGTGCCTGGGAATCAGCTAATCAAGATGAAAGACTTCTACAGTGAAAGTTAGAAAACACTGAAGAAAAAAATGGAAGATGACATTAGAAATTAGAATGACTTCCCCATGTTCCTTGGAATCAAATCCATTCCTCAGTTCTTTACCAGCCCTGGAAACCGAATTGTACTGCTAGTGGTCACAGCACAAAAGACAGAATGGTGGGAAGACTGGAAGCCAGGAGCTTCCAGCAGGCCTGGGATCTATGGCATGACAAGGTTAGCGGACTCCTGTGGGCAACCTCTCCTTTGCTTAATAAATGTGCAGGCCTGGGTTCAGAGATGCAATGGGGGGGGTGCCATTTCCTCTGAGACATGAGGAGAAAATTTCTAGAGACCCAGGCCAGATTCCTGGGCAATAACCTCAGGAGCCCGGATTGTGGGTGAAGTCATCACAGATATCGTCTTTTTGATGCATGAGTGCTACCTTGGGCTAGACTTGGTTTCTCACATGAGAAACATGAAATGTAAATAAAGAGCAAAACCAAAGCCAAAGCATAAGAAATAGACAGATATTTTGCAAGTGAGAAGGGAAACAAATGGGAGGGTATGGAAGACAAGAAGGGGATTTAAAAAAAAAAGAATTAAGATGTGTTATGGCTCCTTCCTGGTAAGTGGCAGCGGTGTGAGTGTGCAAGCAGCAGGCACACCAGGGAGAAAATAAGTTTGTGTCTCCTGTGAGCCTACTGGGAATCAAATATGTTCCCCCACTCCCATTAGCACCTGGATGGTGTTGAGGCCAGCTGGAGTTGATAGCAACTAAGGCTCATTAAGCAACTAAATGCTTGTATTGTTGGGTTGATTATGATGACCTGGGGCCAGAGGTCTGAGCATCTCTTGGGAGGATGACAGTATGCAATATGGCAAATATGGGGGATTTCCTCTATATTGTCTTTGAAGGAAAATGTTTTTACTGCTTAGCTTTTTTCTGATTAATTGTTTCACTCTAGTCAATATTCTGTTTTGATAGGTTTTATAATGTTCTATTTTTTGTTTGATTTTGCTATACCTGGTAGAATGGACAATTCTTGTGAAGATAATGAGATATACTATGGCACCTATTACTGTTATCCCAGTATCCTGCTCTGAAGTTCTGTGCCAATTTCACTGCATTGTCTCTGTTGGCTTTGTTCTGTCTTATTTTGTTGTATTTTACTATCTTCAAAAAAAAAAAAGATACGCTATGTGCATGTACTAAGTCACCAAATAGAATGTAATCCTTACTTATTGTAATCATACAATGTACTAATAAAAGAAATTGAAAAAGCAGAAGAGACGTTATTATTGGGTAGACCTAAAATGCCCTTCAAAATTTCATGTGTTTGGAGGTTGGGATTTTGAAAGGTGGTTAGATCATGGTGGCAGTATTAGCTAACTGATTTTATGGTGGAGAATCCTGTTAGACTTCGGTGCCTAATTGGAGAAGGGAAGGTAACCGTGGGTGTGACCTGAAAGGGATTATTCTTATACTAACTCTACTTCTGGCTGCCATGGATTGAGCATCTTTCCTTCATCATGCACTTCCCACCATGTGGACCCAGACAACCGTGGACTACATCTGCTAAAACCATGAGCCAAAAGAAATCTCTCCAACTGTAAGTTGAATGTGTTTGTTATTTTTCCAAATATCAGGAAAATTATTAATACAGAGGATGAGATAAGTCTATCTAAATGAATGTTAAGGAGTTTGAATTTTTTGTGGTTTCACAGTACAAAGAAGATGTTAATGCAGATAGCAAGTGGGTCAAAGTAAGTCAAGAATCTGGAGTCTGAAATTAGTGGCAATAAGGGAGTAGAGAATGTGGAGATAAGAAAAAGTTTTTATTTTGGACTGAGTATACTTTGGTGGCACAAATAGAGACAAATGTAGCAACAAACATTGGGAAGATCAGGAACATTATAGAGGTGAAAATGGTAAGAAGTGAGGGTTATACTTGCTGAAATACAGAAGAAACAGGAGCTTAAAGGGGACCTAGAGATTGGAGTGGAGGGAAGGTAGAGACAGGGGAAGTAAAAGAAGTAAGATGTTATGTACATATACTAACTTCCCATGGTGAGTATAGTCATTATGTACTGCAAAACATGCACTATTAAAATATAAAAATAAGAAACAGGAGTTCCTTTATCTGCACCCTCTACAGTCTTACATCTTAGCAGCATCACTTTGTATCCTTGTTCTCTGATCCTGTTTTCCAGTGTCAGCTCACCTTTGCCTGAGCCTAGCAGTAACAACCTGCTCCCTCCCTCCTCTTCTCTTCCACTCCTCTTCCTGCTGTCCCTTCCCTTTACACTTCCCCTTCATTTCCAATTCTCTTAGTTTTCCCCTTCCTTTTTTCCTTCCTTTTCCTTTCCTCCTCTGTTTTCATCTCTATCTCTTTCTGCTCCAACTCCTCCTTCTTTTTTGAGACAAGTTCTCACTCTGTAGCCAGGTTCACCTTGAACTACAAATTCTCCTGCTTCAGCATCTCAAATGCTAAAATTGCCAGCATGCAGCACTGTGCCTGTCTTAGGCTGTGACTTCTTGACAATGGTGGCCATGGGGCCCATAACAGCAGAGTTTGTGGAGTACTTGGCATGTGTCCAGCATCAAAATTCTAATGAAATTCCAAGTGCTGCTTTGGAGCAGTCATTAATTTGGGAGGAGGAAGAAACCAGATTCCAGGAACATGTCAGGGAATCTGGAGTTCCATAGAGATCAACTAGGTGGATGGTAAGAGGTCAATCTCTCTGAATTTCAGGTTTTCTGTCTGTTGGGGAGGGGTTGCTGTACAAGATAATATCTCATATCTGTCTGGATCTTTCTTTCTGATGTTCTGGTTTAACAAATATTAAATGATTATTCCCAGAAAATTAGGTACAAATTAATCAACTGACAAAGAAAAAGGACACCATCAGACCAAATAAAGAGGCAGAAAGATTCAGAATTACAGAGTCTAATCATTATTGAGTCTCTCTGTACAAAATCTTGGTCAAAGGCAGAAGCAAGAATGGTGGAGCCTCATAAACTTTACCAGACTGAACCCCCCAAAGCTGTTATGTTTCTGATTTCTCTCAAGCTAATGTCAAAAACATTAGGCACATTCCTGAGACCAATATCAGCTGTATCTGGTAGTAAAATCCCAGATACCAGTTAATGGTTGTGTTTATCTATGGCATGGTGAGAAGCAATGCAGGAAAAAGAAAGGAAAGTTTCCTCGGAACAGTGATAACAGGATTCAAGATGGCTGAAGTAAGATCAAGACATTTCCAACTTCTGGGCAGATGGCAGAGTGGTGAATAGCAGAGAAACAGCCCTTCTGAGTTTTGTGCCTGAGACCTGCAATGGGCCTCAAATGGGTCCCTGATACCTAGCGAGGATCTGAGGTGAAAACTGAAGCCAGGGGAGTGAACAAAGAGAGACTTCAACAAGTGCAAGGGAGGTGGCCAGCAGCATTTTCTTCCCCAGTCCTGACTCACTGCAGATGCATGGTGACTACTGGCAACCCCAGAGGCCTCCAACAGAGGAGGCACCAGTGCAGTGGAACAGTGGACTCTGTGAACTACAATGGCTGGTGAGTTATTAGGGTACTCATGTGCCCTAGGAGAGTGGGACTGGCTGGCAAGCATCTTGGAGAGTGGACAACTAACCTAGGAATGCAGAGCAAATGCTGGCCCCATCTAGTAGCTTCTGGCAGCAGAATGAGGTGGAAACAAGTGCAAGTCAGCAGGAGGTCATGGAGCTGAGTTGAATCCTTCAAGAAGCTGAGTTCAAGCTGGCAGGAGGCACACACTGTGGCTGCTCTCAACTTATTTTCTTCTGTCTTCCAGAACTTTTCACCATTTCTTCTTGCAACTGCTTCTATCCAGGTTCCAAGTGAATATAAATAAACTCTTCCTTCCTATTTCCCATACTCTTTAGTCACTGCTTCTCTTTTATGTCAGGCCCCAGGTCCCTGCCTTCGCTTTAATGCACCTCATCTGCATTAACCCATCTCTGCCCATAGTCACAGAAATGCAAGAGTCCTTAACACTCAGTTGGGTAGACTTCATCTCACCTTCTTTCCCTCTACAGCGCTTCCTGCTCTTGTCCAGGTGCTTGAAATGCACATGTGCATTGAGCTCTGCATTTCTGGGGGAAGGTGTCATTTAGTCAAGTCCCACTGCAAACTTTCTTGGATCAAAATGAGGTCCTCCAATTTCTTCTCCAGAACCTGAGCCTGCTTCCACAGTTCTGTGGCTGACTGGGTCTTTGCTCCCTTGTGCAAGTGCACTGAGTCTTGTGCAAGTGCACTGAGTCTTGTGCAAGGCTGCACACATCCATCAGAAGGAACACATGTGAAGTTGCTGCATACATGATCCGGGCTCCTTTGGAAATTGCCAGAACCAAACCTCCAAGGGTTCTCTGTACCTGCTTAACGCTTCGGACTGAGATTTTCCCATTTCTCAGGCAATTGGCACTGGTTAGTAATTGATGGTTGAATTAGTCTACCTTAATGATGCAGACGTCTTTCTTAATGCTTTAGAAGCCTTGTACATGCTGTAACCCCAGCACACACCTGTAACCCCAGCATGTCTTGAGGGTGAGACAGGTTTGCAAGCTCAAGGTCAACCTGGACAATATAGTGAGAGACCTTTTCTCAAAATTAAAAATATAAGTAAATAAAACAGGTAGGAATTCAAGTCAGTAGTAGAGGGCTTGCATAGCATGTATAAGATCTGGGCTCAAACCCATAGTCAAAAAATGTCTTTTAAATGTAGTAAAATAACAGCCAGACCCAAGCCTCTCCTTTCATGGACCATTCATGGACTGCATGGTGAAAGAACAAGCCCTCACCAAGAAGCAAACACCCTCTGTGAACCAGTACCATGTGCAGGCTGGCAGCAGGGGACAGCCAGATCCCAGTACCTTACAGCGAATGGGCTGACAAACAAGAAGAACCAATTCCCTCCCTGGCACCCCAAGCAACTGCTGATGCAGAGAAACACAGGCTGCAGTGATAGCTATTGAGGTGAAATGCAAATTGATGCTTGTTGTGTTTGGTGCTTCACCGACCTTGTAGGTCCAGGGCCAGTGGTCTGATCATCTGTTCAGAAGGTAGCAGTACACAGTATGGCATCTAGGAGGGGATCTCCTTCTGAGGTGGTGGCCATTGTTGATTCACTCTTGTCTTGTTTTGAAGTCCTATATCTTTTTCATTGCTTCATTGGGTTGGGTTTTATTCCCTTTCATGTTGTTTGATTTTGTTATATTCAATGGCATGAGCAGTTATTTCAAAGACAGTAATATCTGGGGGTCGAGCTGAAGATGGCAGATCAATAAGCAGCAAAATACAGAGCCTCCCTGAGAGAAACATCTCAGATGCCAGAATAAAACATCCTGGAGAGAACCAGACAGAGGGAGATGGATCCTTTCGATCCAGGAAGAAACTAAAGGGATAAGAGCTGGTCAAATGCAGGGTTGCAGGGCTACCATCGGTGCAGCTCAGATTTGTGGCAATGGCGCTCTCTCTGGAGCCGCCCAAACTCTCAGTCTTGGTGTGCTTGCCTCCAGAGCCACAGTCTTGCTGAAGTCGGGGGTCGGTGAGCCCAGCTGAGAAGAAAGCCATCATGGAGACCTGCACTAAACTCATTTCTGCTATGCTATTTTTCTGCCATTGGTTGCCAGTGGTCATTCCACAGTCTGCCCCATTCATTGAGGCCTCTCTGCCACTGTTTCTGAAATCCTGGTATTTTTTTTTTCTCTCTAGAATGTCCTTCAATATTTTTTGTAGGATTAGTTTGGTGGTCACGAATTCCCCTAGTTTCTCTTTGTCGTGGAAGCATCTTGCTTCTCCATCAATCCTGAGAGACAGTTTTTCAGGGTACATCAATCTGGATTGGGGGTTATTTTCTTTCAGGGCTTGGAATACTTTGCTCCAAGCTCTTTTTGGTTTGATGGTTTGTGTCAAGAAGTCTGCCATGATTTTGATGGGTTTTCCTTTATAGGTGATCTGTTTCTTTTCCCTAACAGCTTTTAGTATTCTGTTTTTGTGATGAATTTCTGGGATCTTGATTATTATAATGTCTGGATGTAGCTCTCTTTTGGTTGTAGCTGCCTGGAGTTTTATATGCCTCATACATCTGTATATCATTTCCTTTTCCTATGGTTGGGAAGATTTCCTTAATTATTTCTGTGAATAGCCTTTGTGTTTACCCCTGCTTCTTCACTCACATTTTTTATTCTTAAGTTATAGATCCTTTTGTTGTCTTCTAGCTTTTGTATTGTTACTTCCTGGTTCCTTGTTATTTTTAAGAGATCTTTCCTTTTGTGATACACATTGCACACTTATCTTCAAGTTTTGTTAATCTATCTCTAGTCTCTGTCAGGCAATTATTCTAGCTTTCGATAGAGTTTTTAATTTCCTGGTAATCTCTTGGAATCTGTTTCATGTATTTTAGGTTTTATTTATATTATTCATCTAATGTTTCTCTCCTTTTTTGTGTTCCTCTATTCTTCTGTCTGTGTCTTCTTGAGAGGTGCTTAGCATTTCTTTTATTAGTCTTATATATTGCTTTACTTGAGTTAATACTTCAGTTATGTATCCATGCCTATCGTGGAGCACAAAACTAAAGTCTAAATGGATCAAAGACCTAAACATTAAAACAGAGACAGTAAATCTACTGGAGGACTAGGTAGGCAGAAGTCTTGGAGACATAGGGGTAGGCAGAGTATTCATGAACAAAATGCAAACTGCACAGGAAACACTTCAAAGAATCAACAACTGGGATCTCATATTATTGAAAAGTTTCTGCACTTCAAAAGAAATCACCAACAGAGTGAAAAGAAAACCCACAGAATGGGAAAGAATTTTAGCCAGCAACCCCTCAGACAAAGGACTTATATCCAGAACATATAAAGAATTGAAAAACATCAAGCCCCCAAATTGAAAGATCTCCAAAAATGGGCATCTGAGATGAACACACAGTTCTCAGATGAAGATTATATAAATGGAAAATAAATACATAAAGGAATGTTCACCATCACTGGTCACTCGAGAAATGCAAATTAAAACAGCATTGAGATTTTATCTCACTCCAGAAAGAATAGCTGCCATCAAAAAATCAACTGATAACAAATGTTGGCAAGGATGCGGGGACAAAGGAACACTGCTCCACTGTTGGTGGGAATGTAGACTGGTGCAACCACTATGGAAATCAGTATGGAGAATTCTCAGAAGACTAGGATTGGAAGTTCCATTCAATCCAGCTATTCCTCTCCTGGGTATTTTCCCAGAAAATCTGAAAAGGTCATATCACAGTGATATATGTGCACCCATGTTCATAGCAGCACAATTTGTGATTGCTAAATCTTGGAAACAACCCATCATCAACCCATGATGGGCGGATGATGCCCATCAACTGCAGAGTGGATGAAAAAGTTGTGGTATTTTTATATAATGGAATATTACACAGCTATAAAAAGGATGATCTTGAGGCCTTCATAGGCAAATGGAGACAACTTGAAACTGTCCTCATTGTGAAATAAATAAGAAACATATTTACAAATATCACATTGTGTCTCTAGTGTAAAAAATAATAAGACCAGTAGGAGTAATAAAACCCAAAATGTGTAATTGCTATTATAAATAAGAGAGGAAAATTAAGTGCTCTAAAGGATATAATTCCATGTGTGTTTAAGTATGTAAGATAAATAACCATATTACTCAGTTTTTGTTGGATTGTTGAACAGAACTCTTTGCAGTCTCATTGAACGTCCACTTTGATATGCTTTAATTTTGTAATTTGAACAACTATTTCTAAGAGGACAATATGTAATTTATCAATTAGTGATTTCTTTTTTTTACATGTATTTTTATTTTAAAGAGAATAAAACAAAAGAGGACAGAACAAAGCAGATCAGAACAGAACAACATAATCAACACAGCACTTTACAACAAGACAACCGGACATTAAGAATAGCTATCATAATATCCCTTTCTCTGCTATAGTTGAGCATAGTTTCAAATATAATAATATCAAACATAACAAAATACAACGTATTTCTTACTGTTTATTTTATTTTAATTTTTAAAATTCTTTGTTATTTCTATCCTTTTAATGTTTTTTTTCTCTAAAATAAAAAAAAAATTCAGTTTTGAGCTCATCTATGATGTCATGAAGATATCTCTTTATGTACACTGATGCCGTGTCTGATATTGCATGTTTGCTGCCCTCAATCTCTTCTGTATTTACCTCTGCTGGATCAATATTTGCAGTGTTAGGGCCTGGAGGTTTTTTCTTATTTCTTTCTCTTGTCATGTTTTTGGTTTCTTCCATACAGCTGTGTAGTGGAGGTCCCAGCCCCTTTTCTTGTTGGTTATGTTTCTTCTAAAGTGCACTGGCTAGGGATTTCTGTCCTCTCCAGTTTTCTGTTGGTCATTGAGGTGCAAGCAGGGGTGGCATATACTGGCCCCTCCCCTCTGAGCCAGTCAACCAGTGGGAGCCTTCACCACCTTAGTGCGCGCTGTGTGTAGGGAATCAGCTGGGGACAACTTATTGGGTCCTGGCCAGGGGTGTGACTCAGGCCAAGAAGATTCCACCAATCTGCTCTGGGTAGGGAGCAATCAACTGAAGTCACTGCTGTTCTTTGTTCATGCCCATCCTGCCCAATTCCAACATTTCATCCAGTTGGTTGCCCCTTTCCCATGGGAGGGTTGGTTTGGTGGTCATAAGGTTCTTCAGCTGTTCTTTCTGGTGGAAATATCTTATTTCTCCATCCAATTTGAAGGACAGTTTTGCAGGGTACATCAGTCTGGGTTGGAAGTCTTTTCCTTTAGGATCTGAAATATTTCACTCCATGCTCTTCTTGACTTCATTGTTTGTGTTGAGAAGTCTGCTGTGATTCTGATAGGCTTTCCTTTATAGGTGATCTGCCTTTTATCTCTAGAAGCTTTTAGTATTCTGTTCTTATGTTGGATTTCTGGGGTGTTGATTATTATATGTCTGAGTGCAGTTTTATTTTGGTTATACTTATCTGGTGTTCTCTATGCTTCACTGATCTGCATGTCAGTTTCCATTCTCATGTTTGGGAAATTTTCAGCTATTGCTTCTGTAAATAGCTTCTTGATATCATTTGTGTTGTCATCTTCCTTTTTGTTTATACCTATAAATGTTATGTTGTTTTTCATAACATAACTGCATCATCTTGCAGTTGTTGAATTGTTATTTCCTGGTTCTGTTTTATTTTTAAAAGATTTTTTCTTTCCTGTTCGCTAGCTGCAATATTGTCTTTGAGGGAAGAGTCAGTGTTTTCACTGACTGAAATTCACTATCTGAAATTCTATCTTCACTTGTGTTGAGGCAGTTTTGCCAACTTTAGATGGAATTTTGATTTCCTATATATCTCTTTGACTCTGCTTCATGCATTCTGTTTGTTTCTTATATTGTTCATTCAGAGTTTCCATCTTTTTGCATTTTTCCTCTAATTTTTTATTTATGTCTTCTTTAGATGTGCTCAGCATTTCTTTCATTCCATTTATCATTTCTTCTTTTACCTGGGAGACTCTTTCTGATTTGAGTCCTTTCATAGCTCCCCAGAGTTGTTTCTTTACTTCAGTTGTTTTCATTTCAGGAATTGCAGGTGTGTGCCTTATATTTTCTTCTGTGTCTGTATCTCCTAGTCTTGCTTGGGTTGGACTGGAAGTTTGAGGTTGCATTTTGCTCTTTCATTTTGTCATTTTCCTATATTTCCAGGTTTCAAGCAATGTTTCAAAGCTTCGCCCATGCACTAGGAATCACCTGGTCCACTTTTGGCTCCTGGGACAGACAGCAGACAACTGCTAGCCACTTGGAGTTGGCTGAGTATGGGCCAGTTAGGCTCACAGGGATTCCCTGTGTATCCTCTTGTGATTTGAGATGTGAGGTGTGGTCTTACCACCTGTGAGAGATGTTCCAAGGCTTCCCTGTGTGCTGGGATTCAACCTATCCATACTCAGGGCCCAGGACTGAATTCAGGTTCATGCCAGCTGCTTGGAGTTCACTGGGCATTGCTCAGTTAGGTCCACTTGGACCTCCCATGCATCCTCTGGTGATTTAAGTTATGGGGCATGGTCTTACCACATGGGAGTGATGTTCACAGGCTTCCTGGGTGCTAGGTTTCAACCTGTGCATGCTCAGGGCCTGGGACTGAATTCAGGCCCCTGCCAACTGCTTGGAGTTCACTGGGCATGGCCCAGCTAGGCCCACTTGTGCCTCCCGTGTGTTCTCTGGTGATTTCAGATGTGGGGTTTGGTCTTACTACCTGGGAGAGACATTCCAAGGCTTCCCTGGGTGCTAGGTTTCAACTTGCACACATTCAGGGTCTGGGACTGAATTCAGGGCCCTGCAAGCTGCTTGGAGTTCGCTGCTTGTGACCAGTTACAGGATTAAATGACAAAAATTAACCATTAACAAGGAAGGGTGGTTATAGCTGTCAAACTGTCACCAAGGTAAAACCCAAATAAATCCTCTAATTTCACTCAGTCTTAGTTGACTTAAAAATATCTAATTTCTGATATCGCACAGCTGGACAACATATTATTAGTCTCTCACCAGTTTTGTTGTAGATAACACCTCTGTTGTGTATGTTATGATAACAATTCTCATAGTTAATTCCAGGGCCTCGAAGGCCATTTCTGCTGAAAACACTAACCCTTCCCTCAGGCCTGCTGTCCAGTGGATGAGTGGAATGGGATGAAGAGGTTTGAGATCTCTGCCTCCAATGGGTATATTAACTCTTTGATCAGATATTGCTCACCTCAGTTGTTGCATGTAGACAGGTGGGTCATTTTGGAAACATTTTATCCAGAACTATAACCAAGGGTTGACTTGGCCTACACTTTCCTAGTCTCACTTTCTTCTTCAAAGAGGAAAGACATCATCAAGTGTCATCACAGCAAATTCCAGGCCATAAATAGAGCAAACAGTTGGCAGCTGAGTTCCTGAAAAACCTGTCTATTTTCATAAAGAACCAGAATGTTCCTCCTCTATATTAGCCTGTCTCTCTCTCCCTTATTATTCCTACCTATATCTGTGGCTCCCCAAAACTCCTGGGCTTAAGTTGATTTGGGAGCAAAGTGCCTCCTTCTTCTTTTTTTGATTTTAAAGAGACTAAAGCCAAGCAAAATAAAACAGAATGAAGCCAACCAAACAAAACAGTGTAAGTGATACAGAACTTCAAAACAAGATACTAGGAAATCAACAATGGCTACCATAATGCCTCTTGTTGTCTTCTATAGATGCCCATATCATCAGACATAGTAAAATCAAACAAAATAGAGCAGAATACAACCAATAAAAAACAATAAATGCAATATAGGACTTCAAAATAAGATAATAGTAAATCCAAAATGGCTACCATAATATATCTTGTTATCTTTGAAATAGCTGCCCATGCCATCAGATATAATAAAATCAATCAAGACAAAACAGAGTAAAACCAAACCAAATAAAACAATGAAAACAGAATATAAACATAAACAATGAAACAGAATATAAAAACAAGATAATAGGAAATTAACAATGACTATCACCTGTAGGAGGAGATTCCCTATAGATGCTATATTGCATCCTTCTAAATTGCTACCTTCTAAATAGATGATCAGACTACCAGCTTTAGGCCTGCAATGAAACACTAAACTCTACGGGCATTAAGTTGCGTTTTACAACAATAACAATCATCTCAGCCTGTGTTTCTCCAGATCAGCTGGTCACTTATGGGGGGAATGTAGGGGACCTTGGCTGTTCTTGTCTTCCACCTTGTATGTCATTCAAAGAGACTAGAGTCTGGCTCTCCTCCCCATGGCCTGTGAATGGCACAACCTCACAGGAAGGGGCTGACATCTGGTTCTCCTCCCCCATGCATGGTGTCAACTCACAGGAAGGGACTGGCTTCTTATTCTCCTCCCCATGTCCCATGAATGGCAACAACTCACAGTGAGGAGCTGGTAACTGGTTCTCCTCCCTGAAGCCCAGGGGTGATGCCAACTCACAGGAAGGAGCTGGCATCTGATTCTCCTCCCTGGGGCTCACTCATGGTGCTGACTCACAGAGGGTCTGGCATCTGGTTCTCCTCCCCATGGTCCAAGAGCAGTGCTGACTCAGAAGTAGGATCTGGCATCTGCTTCTCCTTCTCAGAGGTGATGCATGGTGTCAAGTCACAGGCAGGGGGTGGCATCTGATTCTCCTCCCTGTGGCCCACAGATGGTGCCAACTCCACGATCTTCTTCTTTATTTCTGGGCCACCAAATGCAATCTTTCTTCCTCCTCCAAGTCATCTTTAGGGCATGGGTTTTTCTGTGCTATGAGCATCAAGAACTTGATATTATCTTGTTTAAAAATTATCTCAGTTATGGTGAGGTTTTATTTTGTTTTGTTTCTTGTTTTTTTGAGACAGGGTCTCACTATATAGTACACGCTGGCCTTGAACTTGCCTATGTAGCCCAGACTAGTCTCAGTCTCCCAAGTGCTGGGGTTACAGGTGTACCCCACCATGACCCATTAATCTCAGTTTGAGTCTTGGTTCCTCTCCAAGCTGGGGATTAAAACTGCAGTCTTTTCTCTTCACTTCAGCTTCCTTAACTGCAAACAATAACACTCATCCAGAAGTTTGTCCTGTTATTATGTATCTATTAAAAAGAGAACTTTTAGAACATTAGGGAATGATTATAGAACACCAATCAAACAGAGGTGAGTTTATAACACACCATATTATGTGATTGTGGTGTACTCACCCCCTGTCCCTCCTTCAAAAGTTGAGTGAGAGGCCACCATGAGGCCCATGAATATTTTTCCAGAATGAAAAGCCACTAATGGAAGGGTCAGGTTGGTCTCCAGGGTCCATTCCTGCTCATAGTCTTTTCTGAGATAGAAAAGCGGAGAAAAATCATCCAGCAATCCAGCTATGTAGCATAGAGCCTTGGAATGGTGACAAAATTGTGGCCTTTGTGCCCCTCCCCCACAGATGCCATGGAAGCAGAGCATGGGTGCATGCTGGAGGGACCTAAGGTGCATATGACAGCTCTGGGTGGTGGAGCAGGCATTCCTGGCAGAGGACCTCATGAAGCAAATATCTAGGAACCCCACTGAAGATTTTCCACAGCAGCACTACAAGCTTGCAGTGAGTATGCAAGGCATGAAGGAGCCTGAGCTTATTGAGTCCTGACCTAGATCCCTGATCTCCCAAATGAGTGTATGGCGGAGGTTAAATAAAAAGAGAAAATTGTATGGTTTTTTTTTTTAGGGCTCCAGGAGGGTCAAAACCCTTTAGTTAAGCTCGAGACTCTGAGGGCTAAGACAAAATCTTCTCTGGATTAGCCGACTTTATTAGGACAAAAGGCAGGGAAACTGAGGAATGGGCAGGCAATGAGCAGGACCTTGAGAGTCACTTCAAGGATGTCTTCAAGTAATGAATCAAGTCAGTTCAGTAGATCTCTCTTATCATGAAGACATGGTAGAAGTGAGACTGTAGGAATAATTCCTGCAGTTGCAGTCTCTATCTTGTTAATTGGGTTGGAACCAAGTGTCCACAGCTGTGGCCTTATCTTGCCCTTTGAAGTATCTCTGGCCTCACAGGCCACTACAGGCCTCAGCCAGGACCAGTGATTCATAGAGGCTCACTTACTATGAATCAGCTTCCATCTCCAGGCAAGGGGCCGAGGCCTAGGACAGACTCACAGATAAACACAGAAAGCCAATTAATAAAATTTAAATCCTACTCAGAGCCGCTGGGTAGTGGTCTAAAACACCATCATCCTGTTGAGAATTTTTGTGACTGTGTACATTAAAGAGATTATCCTGTAGTTCCTATTTTTTGTCTTGAATCTTGTCTGGTTTTGGAGTCAAAGTAATGCTAAATCCAGAAATGTCTTTGTAGATACTTTTTCATTTTCAGTTTTATTAATGATTTTGAAGAATATTGATTTAGATCATCCTTACATTTCTTGTACAATTTAGTGATGAATCTAGTGGACTTCTATTAGTTAATAGGTTTTTAATTGCTGCTTCAAGTTAATTGTCTGTTATTGGATTATTCAAGGGTTTTAAATCTTGGTTCAATTTTGGTAATTCATACATATGTCTAGAAATCTAACCATGTCTTCTAAAGTCTCCAATATTTTGGGTCACAGGTTTTTAAAGTAGTTGGTAACAATCTTCTGTATTTCCTTGGTGTTCATTATTATTTTACCTTTTATTTACTTGTAATTGCATTGACTTGTGTCTTTCCATTTTGGTAAGATTGGTTAAGAGTTTGTATATTTTTTATGTTCTTTCAAAGAACCATGTCTTCTATTCATTGATTCTTTGTACTGAGACTTCATTGAGTCTCAATTTCATTAATTTCTGCTCTGATTTTTGTAATTTCTTTCCTTGTACTAGCTTTGAGTTTGTACTGTTCTTGTTTTTCTAGGACTTTTGGTGCAACGTTATATTATTTCTTTGGGCTCACTGTATTTTTGAGTTTGGGCATTCACAAATATAGACATTTTCTTAGTACTATTTTTTACTGTGTCTCATAAGTTCTTGTATATCCTACTGTTTTTATGATTTGATCCTTGATTTCTTCTATGAGCCATTGGTTATTCAAGAGTATATTTTTAATTTCTATGCATTTGTATAGTTCTATAGGCTTGCCTCAGGCTTTCTGTGTTCTCAGGAGCGGACCTGTCTTAAACCTGCAGCGGTGACTGATCTCCAGCTTCAGCTGCTCCCCACAGTGAGGTTTCAGTCTGTTTTAATTTCTAAGCATTAGTCAAACTGCAGTCTGAAAGCACACCAGGCCCTAAGGCCACTCGTATTGTTCACACCAACCCCCTATAGAGTTGATGAGTCTAGAGAATTTATAGAACTCACTGTAAACAGTTATGACAGAGTTCACCACCCAGAAAGGACACAGTTAAAATCAACCTGAGGAACAGATACATAAATGGAGTCTGGAGAGTTTCAGACATGAATCATGAATTGTCCACAGGACACAGTGCGGTCCTGTATTTTATGTGTGAGAACTCAGATGGAGAATTGTCAATTGGTGCGGCCCACCTTGGGACATAAAAAATTATTCTGACATATATGGAAACAATATGCAAGAATTTAAACAGGAGGACTGTGGAAATGAGGGCAAGAGATGGAAAGAACTCAGATACAGTAAAGACAGCTGAGGATTTAGATCCAACAAGAAAAGTGAGGGGCAATAGCCAGCTAACAACCACCTGGTACATAAAGAGGAGAAGGAATCTGGCAGTGAAGTCTTAGTGTGTCTCTTTCTAAAGCAGATCATGGAAAACACGTCAAGGTCAGGAATGGGAACTTGAACAGATGTGAAGAATGGAAGCTTTTCACTAATCTACTTGATAGGATTTTTGCTAAGCCCAAAGGTACAGGGAAGACATGGAAGGTCAAGTCCACATCTATTTGAGAAGAGACTCAAAAATTTCTAACTAAATTTTGATCAAGGAAAATGTCATTTTAAACCCAATACTTGATGTCTAGAATTTTGGGGAGCTGAATTACACACTGTCTTCATGGTTTACCTGAAGACCCCTTCCCATTCCAGAGGTTAGTTGCTTTAATATCCAGCTCCTCTGAAGGACAGAAATGATCCCATAGCCACGACAACATCACTATGCAAAGACTGAGTATCTTTTATGGATAGTGTTTTAGATTCTAGAGGTTTTTTTCTTTATTTTGAAATGTTTTTAAATACATTATAAAAAAATGAGATATGGGTACAGGACACATAGCAAAAGGGTCAAATTCATTTATACTTCTTTATAATGTGAAAGTAATTTTATATAACATTTTTAGCATGCCTGCATCTTGACTATGACCTATCCAATGACATCACATGTGAAATTTTTCTACCTGTGACATTACGTATATGTTCAAAATCTTTCAGAGTTGGGAGCATTTTTACATATGGGATTTTCAGATGAGGTGTGTTCAAACTGTGTGGCATTATAGCCAAAGGCTCCAGTCAAACACATATTCAAGCAGGCAAAGGGTCCTAAGACTGCTTTCCAGTAACGAAGGGAAAGGGAGGCATCTTCTTGAGTTAGGCTGATTTTCACTACATAAAGTCTCTCTGAATGAAGCATTCCACTGCTACACTTTTCTCTTCTCTTTGCTCATCTGCTGAGCTCCTCTTCTACCTACAACTTGGTAGTTGTCACACTCACTGGAAGAGAGAAAGTATCTCATCAATCATCTGTCTCTAAAGAGAATCTTAAGATGAATTTAGTCAGTTGGCTTGAGTTCACTAACAACCACACACCCCATCTATGATGTACCAAACATGGTCACTTGTAAAGGAAAAATTCTGTGCATCTGTAAATGTATTTCCATTTGATTTACAGTGAAGTCTCTGTAAGTTTTGCATGATAATTCCTATTGAGTCCATGTTGCAGATAAATAAAATGCTTTTTTAAAAACACCAGACCTTTACTGTTGCAGGGATGAAACACAGGAGTTGAATGATTATTTGAAGAACCTTAAAACAAACATCAAAATGGTGGACCAAAAAAGACTCCCAGAGGTTATCTTGGCTAAGGAGTTTTTGAAAATATTTCCTAAGGTGAAAGAAGAAGCATGCATACAAAAAGTTCAAGCCCTTGCAACAGAGATTGATGAGATGCACAAGGGTTGCGGATCTTCAATGTGGCCACCAGCTCTGTTGGGGCGGTCTTTGGAGTCATGAGCATCCTTGCCCTGGTTCTAGCTCCCTTCTCAGCAGGGGACAGTCTGCTGCTCTCAGCAGCTGGAGCAGGTCTGGGAGCAGCGACTGCTGCATCTAGTATTGCCACTACCATTGTAGAAGACACAAACACACACTCAGCTGAAGCTAAAGCCAAACGCATTCTGTAAATCAGTGAGGACAGCGTGAGAGAATTGCCAGGGCATGTGAGGGAGCTTGAACTTAAAATTTGTGCAAATTTTAAAAAATTATTCAGTAACCTTAGAAAAATGGCGTGGAGCATCCATGATCACAGGAGAGCTCTAGCCATCCCTAGCTTAGCAAGGGATGCCATCTGCTCCATAACCACTGGGGGACTCTCAGCCCAAAGGGCTCAGCAGGTACAAAAAGCGTTTAAAGGCACTGCCTTGACAATGAGCAGAGGAGCCCGGATCACAGGTACAGTGCTAAATGGTCTCTCCCTTGGGCTGGATGTGTATAACATTGTGGAAGACTCAAAGCATTTGCATGAAGGAGCAAAGGCACCCCTAGCTGAAGAGCTGAGGCAGAAGGCTCAGGAGATGCAGGAGAAGTTGGAGAAGCTCATCCAGCTCTATAGGTTTTTGTGTGAAGTCTGACTCAGTGACTCTTCCCCCATGCAATGCATAGGTAAGGGCACATGTTCTGGACAGAGGCATGACAACATGCAGACATTAAAACAGAAGGAGGAAAGGGATGAGATCAAGGCTATGCAACTGGACATTAAGGGGTTTGGCATTTTTGTGGACAATCACAACAAGGGAGCAGTTAATGCAGATTACATTGGTTAAAGAGAAGGCAAGATGCAAGG
>PVJX010035933.1:0-17903 GCA_004027295.1 Dolichotis patagonum | reverse complement strand
CAGTGCATGTGGTTTTTCTTTAGCTCCTTGAATATATTTTAAAGAGTTGATTTAAAGTCTATCTGGACTTCCTTGAAAATAGTTTCTTTTAATTAATCTTTTAATTTTCTCTTTGTTATCTCTTTGCCATAATTTCTTGTTTCTTTGCACACCTCAGATTTTTTTGTCGAAATTTGGATATTTTGCCTACTACATACTATAGCAACTCTGAAAATCAAATTTTCCCTCAACCTCAGAATATTTTATTACTTTGTGACATTTCTGTAACTAGCTTTGCAAAGTGGGTACCCTTTGGCATATGTCACTTTAGATGAATGTCCCATTAGCATAATGGTCAGTGAGTTATTGGCAGAGATTTCCTTAACCAGAAGAAAAGAAAATCTCAGTTTTTGCAGGTTGATTCTGTGTGTGTGTGTGTGTGTGTGTGTGCATGTACACACCTTCAACACTCAGCCAGAGAGTTTAAAATTCTGCCTTAGCCTCATTTTCTGCTCTACAGAGCCTTGAAATTGTCCAGAGGCAGAGACCAAGACTTCTGTGCATATCTTCTGAGCATATGCCAATCCTGATTATGTGCACAACCTTCTAGATTCCTAGGACTCTGTGGCTGCTTTGCGAAGAGTTTGTTCTCCAAAGCGTCCCATTCCCTAGATTTTCTCTGCAGGTTTTTAAGTCAGTCCATTGCTTCCTAACCGTGATCTCTTTGCTTGGGAAGGACCAGCTCTTGTACGTACCATGGATCGTTTTCAACAGATTCAGAAGGAATTCAGATTCAGGGGAGCTGCATCTGTCCTAGGAAGGTTTCTACTTAGGTGAAGTAGAGCGAGCCCTCCAGGGGCCACCTGGCAGATCCGCATAAACCCGCAGTTATGCGCAGTTATCCCCTCTACCGTTGGGTACACAAGCATCCCCAAGGGGCTGCTGTTGTCGTCAGGCTGGAGAGGGGAATAGTGCCAGGGTAAGTCACAATATCACAGAGCTTCTTTAGAAAGACTGACTTCCTTTTACCCTGGTACCATGTTCCCCTGCTTACCATACAATGAGATTAGATCTCAGGATTCCCAGCAGGTCAGTACCCTCAGTGTCTGCCCCTTTATTCTTTTATGTGGAATAGGCTTTTGCAGTGTCCTACTCGGTAATGTCTTGTTGTCACCCTTTTTCCCCATATCCCTCTCTCACATCCTCCCTGCTTGTCAAGAAGCTCTTCACCTGCTTCGTCACTGTTAGATTAGTGTACATTTCATAGAATTTCATACACATAGAATCATACAGAATATGCATATTTTATATAGTTTATTTTGCATAGAACTATTTTGAGAGTTATCCATATTTTAGTGTTCATTTCATTTTATCACTAAGAGAATTCCATTACATAGATGTCCAACAATCTGTTTATCAATTCACCTGGTGAGCTTGTGTTGCTTCTGCCTTTTAGCTAATATAAATGAAACTGCTAGACTATTGGAGTGCTCTGTATAAATAATGCTTTCATTCTCTTGGATAAATATCCAGGATTTGAATGATTGCATCACGTGAGTATGTATTTAAGTTTTAAGAAGCTACCAAACTGTTAGCTGAAGTGAATGTATATTATACATCAAGATTAGTTTAAGAGAGTTTTATTTCTTGAGAAATATCACAAATACTTGATACAGGAGTTAGTTAAACGTTAGCCACTGGAGTATGTGTGTAGTATTATCTTATTATGGTTTTAATTTGCATTTCCTTAATGACTACTGATGTTGGATATCCTTTCATTTGCTTATTATCATCTGTATATCTTCCTTGGTGAAGCCTTTGCTCAGATTTTTTTGTTCATTTTCTTATTGAAGTGTATGATTTATTAGTATTGAGTTTTGAGTGTTTTTATATATTCTGGATACAAGTTGTTAAGATATGTCTTTTTTGTGTGTGTGCCAAGGATCGGACTCATGACCTTGTACTTGCCAGGCAGGTGCTTGTACCGCTGAACTAAATCCCCAGCTAGATATGTCATTCTTAAGAATACCTTTACTGAGACTTTAGCTTGTATTTTCAATCTGTTCTAATACAAAAAAGGATGTTATATAATGATAAAAAGAGTCAAGATTTTGGAAAGATACAAAAATTATAGCTATATTTGCATCCAACATCAAAGCACCTAAACATATAAAGTAAACCATGACAGAAGTGAAGGAAGAAATGGATTATAATATAATAACAGCTGTAGATGTTAGTACCTCACTTGGAACAGTAGACAGAACATGCAGATGGAAGATAAATAAAGGACTTAAATAGTAGCATAGGCCCAGTGGAGCCAGACAGAGACAAAACATCCATCCAACAGCAGCAGAATGAATGATCTCAAGCACACATGCGTCTTTCTCCAAGATGCCTTTCTCCAAGTCTTCATAAGTTTAAGAAGGTTAAAATCATAGAAAGTATCATTTTGGAACTTTACAAAAGGAAAGTAGAAATCAATAGCAGAAATGAAACCAGAAAATTTACAAATATGTAGGAATTAAGCACTACATTCTTAAACAACTACTATGTCAAAGCAGAAACTTAGGATGAAATTATAAAATACTTCAATGAAAACAGAACATGCTAAAATTTATGGATGTAGAAAAAGCAGTACTGAGAAGGAAATGCATAGCAAAAATATCTACATTAAAGAAGATCTCAAACTTTATACCTCAAAGGCCAAAATTGGCAAAAGAAAGGGGTAACTTAGATTAAAGCAGAGACAAATGAAAGTATAACAATAGAAAAAAAAATCAAGAAAAGAGAATCGATTTTGAGAAAAGGCAAATTGATAAAACCTTAGCCTAAGAGGAAAATAGAAGTCTCAAATAAAATCACAGATGAAAGAAACAACAGTATAACTAATGCCACAGTAATAAAAAAATCATCACAAAGGACTTATGCACCAATAAATTAGACAACCCAGAAGAAAGATGCATTCCTAGAAGCATACAGCTTACTACGACTGACTCATGAAGAAACAGAAAATCTGGACAGACCTGTAGCTACTACGGAGATTGAATCATAATTGGAAAAAATAAAAAAGGACCAGATGGTTTCGCTGGTGAATTCTCCCAAACTTTTAAAGAAGCATCAATACCAATCCTTCTCAAAAAATTAAAAACCATGTTATTGATTCTCTTGCTTTATATTTCCCAAATTAAACAAATTAAATTCACTAATTTTTTTATTCTCCAACCTCCAGTCTCATTAATCCTGTGCAGTGTATTTTCATGTAAAACATTGTTTTTACCTTATGTTGGATTCAATTTTGGATCCTATATCAATCTTCTGTGTCTCTACCAATTTTTTGAGCATAAGGATTATAATTATAACTGTTCCTGTGTCCTTGTCTGCTAACTTTAGCACTTATGTCCTATCCTGGTTGGTTTTAACTGATTGATTTTTCTCCTCATTATGGGTTATATTTTCCTGTTTCTTTGCTTGGTAATTTTTTTATTGGATGTCAGACATTATGAATTTTCACTTATTGGATGTAGGGTATTTATACATTTCCTATAAATACTCTTGTGCTTTGTTCTGGAATGCAATCAAGTTCCTTGGAGACAGTTAATCCTTTCATGTCTTGCTTGTGAGATTTGATAGCCAGAACCTTGGCGGTAGTTGGTCTAGGCCGTTCGGAGGTAAGATCCTGCCGAATACTCAGTACAACTCTACCTGAATTATGCAATGTTTTGGTTCAGCTGTTTAGGATGGACACTGTTTTGGGTCCTACCAAAGTACCCAGCTCTCACCCTCTAGGTTGATTCTTTACATGGCTTTAGGGAGTCCTTTGTGTGATCTCTATGTTCAGATCCATCTTCTGCACAACGTTTGAGAAAGATCCGCAGCTCCCATCTCCCCAGGGGCTCTGGGCTGTAATTTCCAGCCACCCCGAGCTCCTCACATTCTCAGTTACACAAATCAGGGGGTCCACTGAGCTGGGCCTGGGCTCCTCTTCCCTGCACTGAGGCCACATCGTGGAATCAGTTGATTCCCTTCCCAGCACTTCCAGGTACCCAATCATCCTTCATGTTTTGATGTCCAGCATCTCAAAAATCATCATTCTATGTATTTTGTTCAAGTAGTTCTGTTGTTTGGAGAAGGAGAAGCAACATCTTTGGAAGAATATTTTTAAACTATGCTTTGGAAGAATATTTTTAAGCCACTGTGATAAGAGAATTCTGTTTGTAATATTGCTACCATGGAATTCACTTCTGCTTCCTTTGTGGATCTAATATATGACCAATTTCAGTGACTGTTTCATGCCTGCTTGAGAAAAAATATATTCTTTGTTAAAAGATACGTCATGTGATACACACTTATGAGATGTAATTTATCATTAATGCTGACAAAGTCTTCTCTCTTTTATATTTATGTTATTTTCACATGATCTCTTTTGTCCTGAGAGTGGTATATAAACACTCTACCCATTATTTTTTTCTATTTCTCCTTCCAATTGCTGTACTTTCTACTTTATGTATGGGTGGTTTTTGTGCAATGTGGTACATACATGATCATAATGTACACACTTATGTTACAGAGCATAGCTTGTTCATTATGTTTTTTATTTATCTTGTCTAATGTATTTTGTCTTGAATGCTATGTAATCTCAGGGCTGCTACTCCTGCTTTGGAGTTGCTCCCATTTAGGTGGCAAAACTTTCCCCTGCCTCTTTTCTCTTAAACCTTTTAATCATTCAGTTTTAAATGTTTCTCCTATATATGAAATAGACCATAGCCAATTGCTTCATAAGACATTTTGAAAATCTATTTCTTTTAATAGGCAGCTTAAGCTCTTTCACATTTGCCGATAGGACTGGTGCATTGGGTGCCAATTCCTTATGCCAACTGGTCTCATAACCCTTCTATGTGTTATGTCATGGTCACTGTGTATCTTTTTCTATGTGAAAAGTCTTCTTTGCCCTTTTAGAAAGATTTCCTTTGCTACTTTCAACAGTGTACATTTTTCTATAGTACTTACCCTTGCATTTATACCTTTCAAAATATCCTTATTCACCTTTTTTTAGCATTTTACTGTCTTGACTGTTAATTCTAAATGGCCTGTTTCTGAGGCGTTCCTGTTGTACTCTTCTCTTTTTTTCCCCCTTTCTTATGAGCTCATGCATTTTACGAGCAACTATAATGTTAAACATATATGGTAGAACAGATCAGAATCAATAATTAAGAGTTCAGATATAGATGAAATACACCATTTCTAAATTTACCAACACTAACTCAAGAAAAAATAATGAGCCTGCATTGAGTTATAACCATAAAATGAAGGGTTCCATTAAGATTCCTAAACCAGAAACAGAGTGATTTAGGACCTCACTAGAAATGCAGATTTTCATATCCCTCTACACCTCATGACCCAGAAACCTAGGGTGGGGCCCAGCAATCTGAGTTTTCAGCTCAGCTCAGAGTTTAAACTCTGTTCCTCCTACTATGCAAATTGTCTTCAGTCACAGCACATTAATATCAGTGGGTACAAGGAACTGGCTTGTGAGACTCCAGAACCCTCTCCCCATCTTCATCTGACATCAGAACTCCGGACTGCTCTGTGCTTATGCCAAGGAGAATGTGTCCTGGGAATGCTAGGCATGGCGATTTTCAGAATTCATTGGGAGCCAGAAGAGGAGTTCTCCTGTCACCCTTTCCGGCAGCCGCAGGGTGACAAGATCCCCCTAGTATTCCTGGGTCCTGAATGCATCCCAAGTCGGCTGCGGTCACCAGATGAGTAGAAAGCCCCGTGGAGGGTCAGGGGAATATGTCTGGGGGCTGAAGTGACTGCTCTGTTCCCCTGGCCCAGAGGGAAACTGAGCTTTACTGTCCCAGCGTCAGCTGACAGGTCTCCTGCAGCGACCCAGAGATGGCACCGTGGCTGCCACTCCTCTCATTCTGAGGTTGCCCTTTTCACTGTTCCAGGTGGTGCCACAGAGAAACCCCTGGGCGGTGGACACCGCCCCACGCAGCCCTGGCTGGGATGCCAGCGGAAGAGAGGCTGTTCCTCCGTGCCACAGAACTCCTTCCACAAAACACGCTTGCTTTTGGGAAGACACCCCAGGCCTTGAGTGCATCCAGCTGTTTCAGGGGACCTGGACCCCAGAAGGCTGAAGGCCCTGGAGGAAGAAATACTGCGTGTGATTCTAGAGATCTTCCCACACAGAGAAGCAGGGGCTGCGGGGCTCTACCAGGCTGCTAAGGACTTATCCAGCCCCTGCCTCTAGTGACAGGTCTGGAGCATACTGTGCCTGATGTCTCTGCCCTGTGAGGACTTTGCCTTTAACTTCTTGGTCATGCACTGTGCCGGGGGGATGAAGACTCTGCTCCTCCTACTGGGTCAGTCACCACACACACACTCACATGCACTCACGCACATGCTTTGAGCAGCCGTGGGTGACACAGGAAGCCCCCCCCCCGTGCTAGATCAGCTGGACTCTAAGCACTACAGACCACACATGCTGCATGATTCTGTGTGCCCCAAATACCCACTACCCAGAATGCAATGTCCGGCATGGGGAAACCACTCATAAACGTAGGCCCTGCTGCCCTTCCCCCACCTGTCTGTCAGACACAGGCAGACACAGCAGCCCCTCCCTTGGTCCTGGCTTGGGGGTGGCATGGAGAACCCAGGGAGCCCGGTGAGGGAAGCTCTCTGCCCCCTACTGATCTTGGACCTCCTTTCTCGGTACCCTCCTCTGATGTGAACGCAGCTAGCCAGCTCAACTCAGTAACCACAGCGACTGTTTCCCCTCCAACGCCTCCCCTTGCGGAGAGCCTGGTGGGGCTGACTTCTCATACCTGTAATCAGCCGCTGCTTCTTCAGATAGCAACAGAGGCCAGGGCTGGCGGTGAGAGGCTGACCCAGCCTGGAGGTTCAGTTTCTCTTCTGCATCCTTCCAGCCCTGTAACCATGGATCTGCCCCCAGAGAATTCTGCTTCTTAGCATCAGCTGCTGGGAAGACTGTTTATGCCAAGCTGGCCTCACTGCTTCCGTCCAGGTGATGCCACTGATCTCCGAATCACAGGCATGGCTTTCTTGGCAGTTGGTGGCAAATGTGTTCACTCAAGACACACACACACACACACAGTGTGTGGTGCGTGCATACCTGTGTCTATCAGTGTGCAGACGGGGCCATCGTGGATGGAGAAGACTTTATCAGGTGCTCAGAGTGTGCCAAGCCAAAGTGGCCAAGGGGCAGATGCACAGTAGGGACAGACAGGGCGGGATCATGCCACGTGGCGCTTACACACCAGTGGCAGAACCAGTGAAGCAACAAACGGGGTCCTTTGATGTGCTGGGGAAATAGGGCAGACAGCTGCGTGGGGAAGGAAAGGAGTGTCCTTAGGTGAAGCCCCAGACAGGGCCTGACTGCAGCTAGGACAGAAGCCACACAGGTGGGCTGGTGTGCGGCAGCTGGGGAGCAAAAGGGCAAGGTGGGCTTGGGGTGTGTGTTGATCTGAGGCCAGAGAAGGGGGGTCCACAGAGCTCAGGGTTTAGAACTCGCACCCTGGGGTCAGATGGCCTGGCCCAGGTCACTGCTTTGCCGCTTGCTGGCTGTGTGACCTCGAGGGAGTTGTCTAACCTCACTGGCCCTCCGAGGGGCAGTGGCAGCTCCACTCTGGAGAGTTACAACGCCGACTGAGTGAGGAGTTAGTGTACACAGAGGCCTTAGAACACTGCCTGGCACACAGTAGGTACTCTGTGCCTCAGCCGTTTTTTTTTTTTAAATAGGTATCAGTGATTTTGATCAGCTTCGCTGTCATTATAGGAAAAGAGCTTAAATTTTAACAGATGTGTGTTCATCTGCTGGCACAAGATCTGGATTGGAAATCAGCAGAGACCTGATTTTTACTCCCTGGTCTGCCTTCAAGTTCCTGGCCATTCAGGCCTTTTTAGGGGCTCCGGTACTGTGCTGCCTACGAGGACCCCGACGGGGTGGTTGATGTGGGCGCTGGCTCCTAAGGGTCTTAATCAGATGGGGTGGGCTTTGGCTTTGGCATGTGGTTGAGGACCGAAGGCTCAGGTCGGTGGACTTGGGGTGGGCTTGGTGCTGGGGCAGGCCGCTGTGCCCTTCATTTCCCTCTGTCCAGCAGGGGAATCGGTTGAGATCACTGAGGACATCTTCACTAGCTCTGTACACTCAGGCCGTCCATGGGAGGTCGAGTGCTCGGGGTGAGGGGATAGGAGGGAGCATTTGGGGTGGGGATCTCTGAGGATCCTGAGCCTGGGGTTTGTGGTAGGTGTGGGGTCAAAGGTCTGGTTTCCCTTTGCAAGCTGGAGGTGGGGAAAGGGTGGGATTTGTGGTCCTCCCTGGCTGGAGGCCACCCTGTGACTCCTGTGACCTCTCTGGCTCATAGCCAGGCATCCCTCAGAGGACCTCCATCTGCAGTGTCCACCCTTTCCCAGCAAGGTGAAGAGAAGCTGATGCATTGTTCAAATTGACACACACACACACACACACCCATCACACACACACACACACACACAGCACAGCTTCTGCAGGGAAATCTCACTTTTGTAAATTGAATTCTATTTTCCATGCACTTCGGTTTCTTACCTTAGAGAAGCCCTGTTACAGAGCCTTTTGTAAAACAAGCACCTCTTTCCACAAATATTATCGTGCAGATTTGGGCTTTGAAAGTGTAGGAGCCTCTGTCTGTTGGAGGATGTAATGTGAGTGTGTGTGAGAGTGGGCGAGAGTGTGTGCGCGTGTGAGTATGAGTGTGCTTTTGCATTCAATCTGGCTCACAGGGATTCCCAACACTTTCTCTCTCCCTCCCTCCCTCCCTCCCTCCCTCCCTCTCAGGGCTTTGGCACAAACACAGACACAGAGCTCCACAAATAACCGCCTCAAGCATCCCCAAGCTGGATCTGAACACAGTGCCTCCTCTTCCTGGCATCCGATTGCCACTGCCCATGGACATCCCCCCCCAGGAGAAGGTGTCAAGTAAGCAAGAATCTGGGGCAGACAGGAAATCCGTCGACTGCCTGCACCGGGACAGGGTACGGGGCACTGGTGATGAGCTCACGGATGGGAATGACTGGGATTCTCAGGAAGTCGTTCGGAGCCCGTGTTCTGTGGTCAGTTACTCACCAGGGTGAGGACAGTGGCCCTGGCAGCTGTGTGGTGGGGCCGGAAGAGTACTCAGTTTGCCTCACGGGCATTCATGGCACCTCCCTGGGGTTGGCGCGGTGTCCTGTGACTCCACCTAGACTGCCTCACTCTGGTGCAGGCAGCCAGAAGCCTCTGGAAGACTCCCGCATCATTTATTAATGGTCCCTGGCCCCATCCTGAGATAATTAGGGTCGGGATATTTTCCTGTCATGCAGCTAATTGCCATCTGTGCTGCTTAACTAGGCGGGTGCTACGCGGCGATCAGTGGCCACTGAGGATGGTGGGGAGGGGACGTCCCACTGCTTGAGGCAGCAGGGGAGGTGGGGGTCTGTTTGTCTCAGATCAGCTTTATCCCCATGTTCTGGGGTCAGTGTCGCCAGCTGGCTCTCTCCCTAGGAGGCAGAAAGGGAGACAAGACCCTGCAGGAAGCCAGGTTCTCACCCAGCAGACCCCACAGGATACCCGGAGCCTCTCAGAACATCCAACTGGGGTTCTGGACTCTGACCCTCCGGAAATGGAGGCTGAGTCAGGAGCTGGGTGAGATGAGCTGAGGAGGAGCTCTGGCAAAGCCTGGGGCCGGGCGGGAGGGTAGCTGGCACAGGGGGAGGATCTGCTGCAGGGGCCCGGCCTGGCCATGCATGGGGCTCTGTGGGTGACCCCTGCAACTGACTACCTCAAGACAACGGCAGGGTGGCCTTATGTGCCCACAGCGGTCAGTCGCTGGCCCGGTATCCCCTCTTCCTCCTGTCTCCAGGAATGCCAGCCGAGGGCGACCTGCTGTGACCGTAGCTCGGAGCATCACTAGCAGCTCTAATTCAGCTGGGGGCACCAGATGGTGACCTCCGAGCAGGGCACAAGTAGCCTCTGAGGTCCCTGCCAGGCTGATGGGTAGGTCAGTCATCCAGCTGGGCGGACTAGAGCAGGCGGGGGACAGGGTGTTGCTGAGAGGGCTCTGGAGTCCCAGGGAGCTGCAGGAGGGCCCTCGTCCCATCCGCATTCATTTTTAGGGGGGCTGACTTGGAAGCCTATTGTGCTCATAGGTGGGGCTTTGGGGAGGTGACTGGATCACGGGGATGTGATATTCATCAGTGGATTAGTCCCTTGAGGTAAATATGATGTGGGGCAGTAAAGCCTGATTGGAGGCAGTGGGTCACCGGGGCGTGGCCTCAAAGAGTCTCTCTCCCTCCCCAGCCCCTTCCTGTGCACCATGCTGTGAGCAGCTCTCCTCCGCCAGACCCCTGTGCCGTGCTGTCCTGTCCTGGAGCCAGCAGGCTGTGGACTGAAATGTGAGCTCTCCTTCCTAAAGTCGTGGGTGTTGGGTTTATTGTCCCCGCAATGAAGAAAGTGACTAAATAGAGGGTCTGCTGTGCCCTAGAGAGGACAATGAAAGCAAAGGCCACCCCTCCCTTGCCCCCAGGGAGTCCGCTCCTTTGCTGCACCCCAAAGCATAGAAAAAAGGGGCTTCCACAAAGGCCTGGGGGTGGCTGGGAAGGCAGTGGAGAGCAAGCGGTCCCCCTGGGGCCAAGTGACCAGGGATGCATCTGGTGTTAACAGAGCCTGGGTCAGAGGCTGCCTGCCACCCACTGGGCCCTTGGTGTGGAAAGTAATGGTTCTCATGCCCCCCCTGCCTCAGGGAGGAGCTGGTGCTGCAGTGAGCTCTTCCATGCCCTGCACCCCACAGGGAGCCTGTGCCCTGGGAAGGCATGTCCTTCCTGCCCTGTCCTGGGAGAAGACATAGCCAGGCTTGTCCTTCTGGGACCAGGAGGACACTGGCCTGTTCCTCTCTAGGCTCAGAACCCTAGGAAATGACTGGGCCTGGGGATGGTGCACTGTGGCTATCATTAGTGGGAGCATGGGGTGATTTCTGGGGGACACCTAGGGTCCAGTTTTTAGGACACGGCAGTGTGTGTGTGTGTGTGTGTGTGTGTGTGTGTGTATGCATATGTCCACATGTGTGCACCTGTCTGGTGGTGACCAGGTCACATTTGTTTCCACCCAAGAATCCAGGGCTCTTCCTGGAACAGATAGTGGACCTGGGCAAGGTCAGCCTGGCCAGGACACCTGTGACCTCTCTGCAGTGGCCCAGGGTGAGAGGAAGCAGTGGGCTTGGCAGTGTCGCTTCCAGGCCTGCTGTCTGCATTGACCCAGTGGAGTCACACAGGGAGTGAGGCCTAAGGGGACTTGGAGGAGGAGAAGCGACCCCAAGAAGGTCAAGGAGGGCTGCGTGGAGCAGGTGGGGCTGGCAGTAGCTGAGCGTTAGAATTGGGAGCAAAGCAGAGGCAAGAGAGAGTGCAAAAGGGGGGCAACCATGACAGCTAAAGTACGGGGCAGGAAGGAGTCAGGGTCGCCTGGCCAGGAGAACAAACTTCCCCCACCATCATGGTCACGGTCATTGTCATCATCCGTCGTAAAGCTAATGCTGCCGCCCACCCTGGGCCCAGCACCCGCCATCTCATGCACCCCACAACACAGGGGCCATTGTGGCTTCTTGCTTCCCTGGTGAAGAGACAGGCCCCAGGGAAGCTGTGCCGTGTGTCACAGCCTAGCGAGTGGCAGATCCGGGGTTAGAACTGAGCACCTGGCTCCACTCCTAACCAGACACGTCATAGGCGCAGGACGCTGCACGGTGTCACTCACCGGCACGCAGAGAGCCGCAGAAGCAGCACTGAGCCGGCGGCCCAGGTCCGCAGCACCGCGTGGAGGGGCAGGGGAGAAGGTGGCAGGTGGGGTGGCCTTGGATGCTGGCCGTGGGGCAGGCAGCGGGTGCCCAGGTGGGAGAGATGTGGGGTGTGCACCTGGGCGGCCTGGAGCTGGAGAGGCTGGAGCTGGCAGGGCCTCCTCCTCCATGGCTCCTGTGGCCCAGTTTCCCCGCGGCCGCAGGTTATAAATATCCTAAGCGACAGCGAAGCCTTCATTCTGCCACTGACGTGGATTCACTGAATGTGCAGCTTCAAGGTCACTTTCAGGGCTGTGGCTTCCACACTCCTGGGTATGTGTAGAGGGGCAGCCAGGGCCTGGGGCTGAACCCTGACACCCAGCCCGGCCCCGACACGGCCTTCCTTCCCAGGGTGCAGGTGCTCGGCTCCTGCCCTGCCCCTGCCCCCGCCCCCTGCCCAGAGGGCTCCAGGCCACAGTCTCTGGGCTCACAGCCCCTGCCCGTCTGCCTTCAGCCCCTGCCCCTCCTTGTCCCCTGCACCCCTCTATTCTCCCTCTAGAGTGGAACCCAGCAGTGACCCTGGGGTGACCAGCAAAGCTGCACCAGCTCTCCGGAGCCTTTGTATGTGTATGTGACACACACAGCAGGACAAAGTGCTGCTCTGCCTCAGGTCAGTGTCTGTGTGGGCACCTGGGGGTGGGAGGGGTGAGGAGTTCCCTCCAGGGCACCTCCTGTTCCCCTCACAGGACAGGGGAAAGGGGACCGTGGCGGCTAAGGTGACCCGGGGAAATGGAGCTGGGCGGAAGCAGGCTGCTCTCAGCTCAAAGCTCCGACTACATCTCCTGGGGACACCACTGGCCAAGTGTGGTGCCAGGCAAGTGACCTACGATGCCACAGTGCCCAGTCCTAGAGGACGCACCATCATCCCCGTGGAAAGTGAGCTCACAGAAGTGACCTCCATGTGACCAGGGAGTGGAGGAGCTGGGGTGGGAAGCCCCTCCTCCTGGCTCGGTGGCAGGCTAAGTACTGCTGTGCTACCAGCAAGCAGAGCACCTTCTGGGCCCTTCTGGGAGAGTCAAGGACCCGCACCAGTACCCGTGGACTCCCTGTGACCCCTCACCTGGTCCCAGGAGGGGCAGGTGAGGAGTTAACATGGAAACAGGGCTTTGCTCTTCCTTCTGGCTTGGTTTTATCTTTTTTTATCCTTTTCTTTTTCTTTTTTTCTTTTTTTCTTTCTCTCTTTCTTTCCTTCTTTCTTTCAGTTTAAGCTGGTGACTGTCAGGCTGCTCTGGTATCAGCCTCTGACATGCTTAGAAAGCCTTGGGGCTTTCTAAGTAGGGAGAGGAGACTGACCGTGGCTTGTGCTGCGGGGACGGGAGGCGACGGGCAGCAGCTGGGTCTTGGCGCCTTTGAGAGGTTCAGGGAGCAGAGGGGAGGCTTCTTCCTCACTGGGTTTGGGGACTTTGAGCTCCCCTGAGATGCTCTAGAGGCGGAGGAGATGCTTTGCTGTCCCCTTTGCGCTCACCTCGGTCTGAATTCTACCTTCCAGCTGACCTTTGTCTTGGAGGTGGCACCCTGAGGACCCCTAACCATGTGTCACATTTGGCCAGTGTTGTAGGTGGCGATTCTGAACTTGAATGCCTGGGCTCTCAGATCCTCTCTGTCCTCATCATTGTTATGGTCCTGCTGGGACCTTTCTGGGAACTGCAGGTGACTCAGACTCTGGGGGACCTGGGGGTCAGCCAGCGCCATTGTGGAGCTGAAACACTGCAGGGTGTCAGAGGGGGAGTAGAACCAGGGCTGCAGGGATGGAGAGGCCCCTGCAACCAGCGCTGGGACCGACTTCTCAGGATCAATCATTTGCCGGGAGAACTCACGGAACTCAAGGCAACCCCTGCTGCCCTGCTTTTTGCTAGTTTATGATAAAAGGAAACTCAGGGATACCGCGATAGGAGGGGCACACAGGACAGGGGATGAAGGCAGAGGTGGGGCACAGAGCACCCGCATCCTCTCCAGGCGCACCCCACTCCCGGAACCTGGATGTGGTCACCGACTTACAAATCTCTAAATGTTTATTTAGTGTTACGGTAGTTTCGTTAGACAGGGGTGCTTGATCCGGCCACTGACCATTGCATTAAATCAATCCCTACCCCTCTACCCTGCACAGGAAGTTCTAAACCCCTGGACCCACAGGTTGGCTCCCCTGGCGAATGGCCCCCACCTGACGGTCTCTAGGAGCCCTGGCTACTAGCCCTGTCATTTGTGTACAAAATGACACAACTCGGGAGATGCCAAGCGTTTTAGAGCTGTGTGCCAGGGAGTAAGACTCGGGCCTCTTCTCATTGTGTGGCACTATGCACAGCCCCACTTCCCAGCCCGCCAAGGGCACCTTCTCCATCTCCATTCCAGATGGGCGCAAGCTGGGTCTCAGGAGTTCCATGTAGCAGTGCGACGCCCCCAGCCAGCAAGCGCACCCCGGGGGTTTGCTACCACCTTCATCTGATAGGAGCTGAGAGGGGCAGGAGGGCAGGGCGGGGGGCCACATCAGGGGAGTCCACTCCCTGCCCTCCGTGAGCAGGAGGAGGTGCACTCTGGGCGGCTGGGCAGGAGGAGACTTGCCCAGGGGACCTAGCTGCAGTGAGCTGTGGGGCCTTGCAGCCCAGCCCTTCCTGTGCTGGCCTGGAGCACGGTGGGAAGGAGGTGACAGGAGACTGTCCCAGAGGAGGTCTCTGCTTTGTCAGCTCTGCTGTCACCACCTGGGATGGAGGTTACCTGCCGACCCCTGTCTTCTGGGGGCCTTTGCCAGCCATGCTTGGGGTCTCACCACCTCTGACTGATGCCATCTGAGCCTCTCTGGGAGTGGCTTTGTCTCATGGATGAAAACCTCCGACATTTGTACCTGTTAGTGACAAATCCAGGCATACATCTCTGTGTCGCCAGCCACGCACCTGGCCCGATGAAGCTGTGAACCTGCCCGCGGCTCGTGTTCTCTATGGCAGAGCCGCAAAGATGCACAGAAGCCAGGAGCAGTGTGTCAGGGGTGATGTGGTGCCAAGGGGCTGCAATGGCGGGGGAGGGGAGAGGACACACAGATGACAGCCGGGTGCAAGGAAACGGGCCCCGCACTCCCAGTCCCAGCCCTGCTTAGCTTCTGGACCCCCAGCACTGGTATTTCCCCACCTCTGGAAGGTCGGCAGGGAGCATTCTGGCCCGCTGGCCATGCACTGAGCTCTTCTCCACGGGTCTGGACAGCTCCTGTACAAGGTGGGTTGCAATAGAAGACCACCAGGGACCAACTTGCCTGCTTCCTGAGGCGCCTGGATCTGGGTTGACATACCGGTCCTCACTGCTTGTCCTGCCCTGACCACATGGTGATAATCTCACCCCCCATAACAGCTGCCAGTGATGGGGACACATTGCCATCCACCCAAGTGGCACCGTTCTGATGCCAATCTCCCCACACTCCCTGGTGGCATGAAGGTAGGAGGCTGCTGAGTGCTGCTCCCGGCATCTCTCTGCCCATCTGCATGTCTTGAACACCTGACCCTACTGGGCATGGCCCGCTCACGAGTCCGGCATGCTGGAGTGAGAGTCCAGAGACTTCCGGCTAGCTTCTCTCCTGACCTCCTCTGCATTTGTCTCTCCAAGGTCTTGGTCCTTCTGCTCCCTTTCTGGGCTCCCCTCTGCCTCCACCATCCCTGGCCTTTCTGCCAACAGCTAGGTCTCTACCACCTGGGGTCCTCTCCACCCCACCCCAGCCTCACCGCAGCCCTCCCACAATGTCTTCCAGGAGTCCTGGTGACCCCACGCTTCTCACCCTCCCCATGCCCAGGAGCAGGGGTCCCATCACAGCGGGGCAGGTTCAGGTGGCCGTGGGGACTGCTGGGCACATGGTGCTCAGGGCTGGCCTGCCTTCCTCTCTTCCTCTCTCCTCCCCCTCCAGCTCTCCCTCTGGGTTTCTCTGCGAAGCCCACCTCCCAGTGGCTCCAGCTTGGAACCAGGAGAGGGGGAGCTGGAATAACTTCTCAGCATTAACCACCGCTTCTGCGCCCAGGAACGTTATCTTAATTGAGTCTCAGCTTGCTCACAGCCACTTGGCTGCCATAAATAATGGATGCTCACACGGACATAAACCAGAAGGGCTGATGCCGCCTCCCGATGCCTGGCCGCTGGCCTCAGCATCCGCATGGAGCTCACCTCCCTCTCAATAATACATGGTCCGAACCACCGCGCCAGGCCCCCGGAGCTTCCAGTGAGGCCCCGTGCTGCGGGCGGAGGCCGAGCTGCCCGCCCTCTGATCCTTTTAGCGGAGGGCAGCGGGAGCCACATAGAGGAGGTGCGGCTCTGAGCCAGTCCACTGGACACACAGTCCATGGCCACGTCACTGGGCTGACACCAACCCGTGTCCCTCCCACACACACAGCAGATGTTCCTTCGCTGTGTGGCTTTGATCCCGGGGTACAAATCCTGTGGCCGCCCGCTCACCAGGTCCCTGATGACTGCACCACTTTCTGCAGAGCGAGAAAGCCACCATGCAGGGAGCCAGACACTGTTTGAAAGCCTCGGTGCTGCTGGCAGACTCCCTCTGTGCGCAGAGTCGCCAGTGACCTCGGAGTAAGGGGTGTTTGCAAACTGACACTGGATGTTCCACTGCTGCCCCCGGGACTCAAAGCCAGCAACTGTGCTCACCTGCATGCCCCTCCTCCCTGGTCCCCATCCCCCATCTGCCACCTGCTGACCCTGCCCGTGGTCTTCAAGTCCCATCCCTGGACCACACATGTGCTCCCCACGGTCCTCCTGTCATGGCTGTGCTCTGGAATCTCCTCCCATGATAGGTCCTGAAGATCAGCCTGGGCCCCCAAGGTCTCCGGGGCAGAGGTGAGGAATGTCTCAGTGCCCCAACCCCCCAGCAGTGCCCGGTGGTGGCTATTTTCCATGCGAGGACCGGCTTCTGGAGCTCTGGGCAAATGCAAGATATTAATAAGTCTCCGTGTCCTTTTCATTCTGACACTCTTGTTGGTTTTGTTTTGGATGCCTGCAGGGTGGTTGATGGGAAACAAGCTGTGGTTGTTTAGTGGTTTTTAACTTTAATGGCTTTGGTAGTGCAGCTGACTGCCTGTTCTATTCTTTTGCTGCTGATAGCCCACACTTCAGGCAGAATATCAGTGGGCAGGGCCTCTGGTCATCTATGGGCCATCAGGACATAGGAGGCCCTGGAAGGAACGGGTGGCCTCTCCTGTGGTTGCCCCTGATGTGACTGCTTTTGCTCAGTGACCACTGGGTGGTGCCTCCTGATAGGATGGTCTCCCTCAGTTTCCCCACAGGGTCCATGGGCCCATTTTGTCACCAGCAGGTGCAAAGTTCCAGGGTAATGACGCCACTAATAATAAAACTGGTGACAGAGCCTCTTCCAACCACCGATGCCACATGCAAGACGGTCACACACCGGGCAAGGACAGCCAGCCCAGGGCTGCTGGGGGACCCTCCCAGGTGCACCTCAATTGGTGGCCTCCAAAGACAGTGCTCTCCCTCTGGGCTAGCCATTCTCAACTAGGGCTCCAAAGGGAACCTCGGTTTCTGAAGGTGTATCAGGGAACACCCAGAGTTGTTTGCCAGACCCCACACTAGGTATGAGGCACCATGCCTCCAGGGACAGGCTCCCAGAGCCTCCCAAGATGCTCAAAGATGCCAACGTGCATGTCATGCTCTGTCCCTGTCCTCAGCCCCACGGCACCAGTGCCCATTCATCCGTTCAAGCCAATGTCTACTGAGTGCCAGGCACCGCCTCGGGCACTGACGCAGATAAGCAGGACAGGCACAGTCCCTGCCCTCCTGAGGCTTTCATTCTAGCTGAGCAGGAGACAGGCCAATGAGTCGAAAAACTGTCACCTTGCGATGGGAATACGTCGGAAGCGCTGTCACTGAGGCTTTGCTCATGCAGTGAAACAGCGAAGACCTCTTCACCCCAGCATCTCCAGCCGACATCCCTGCTCCCCCGCTGAGAAAGGGCCCATCCCTGTCCACCCTCACCGCCTCTCCCAGTGTCACAGGCTGAGAATCTAGGTCGAGAGGTAAGACAGCCAAGGCCCCCTCCCGTTGGCCTCCCCCACTGCCCCAGGCTGC
>PVJX010035932.1:0-17894 GCA_004027295.1 Dolichotis patagonum | reverse complement strand
GAAAGCTGGCAAAACTGCTTGAAAGAAACCAAAGATAGACTATCAAAAATTGAACACAGGCTTGCAATGTGGGGTCATGAAAGGCAAGATCTCTTAAAAATAACAAGGGAGCAGGCAGTAAAGATACAAAGACTGGAAGATGACAAGAGGATCTATAACTTAAGAATAAAGCATGTGAATGAAGAAGCAGGAGTCAAAAAAGAGGAATTGCAAAGGCTATTCACAGAAATTATTAAGGAAAATTTCCCAAGCATAGAAAAAGGAAATGATATGCAGATGTATGAAGCATACAGAACTCCAGCCACCTACAACCCAAACAGAGCTACACCTAGACACATAATAATCAGGATCCCAGAAATTCAATATGAGAATAGAATATTAAAAGCCATCAGAGAAAAGAAACAGATCACCTATAAAGGAAAACCCATCAAAATCACAGCAGATTTCTTGACACAGACCATCAGGTCAACAAGAGCTTGGAGTGAAATAATTCAAGCCCTGAAGGAGAACAACCTCCAGCCCAGATTGATGTATCCTGCAAAACTCTCTCTAGAAATTAATGGAGAAGCAAGATGCTTCCATGACAAAGAGGAACTGGGAGAATTTGTGACCACCAATCTAACCCTACAAAAAATACTGAAGGACATTTTAGAGAGAGAGATAGAACAAGAATACAAGCATTTCAGGAACAATGGCAGAGAGGCCTCAGTGAATGGGGCAGACAGTAGAGTGGAATAGAAACATAGACAACCAATGTCAGAAAAACAGAATAGCAGAAATAAGGCAGAGAAGATTGGCTGTAATTGCTAGTATAGATGGCCTTGAAATAGTAACAGAGAGAAACACAGGCAGAGTAGATCAGGAGATAGGGTCCATTGAGATGCTATATATAGGGAAGCAGTGGGACCCAAAACAAGCAGTGCACCTTATGGGAGGAATTGTCTAAAAAAGGAAGGCAGAGGATATTGTTAATGGGGTAATAAGATTTAAAATTTACATTATTCTCATCACTCTGCTTGGATGGATTACATGCTGTTCCAGTTTGTCTACTTATGCTAGACTTGAGGACATTGTCAGCTATGCCAAAAATAAGAGGACATATTATGGTAATCATCTCAAATTTCCTATTAACTTAATCTGAATCCCTTTATAAATTATACTGTCTTATTATAACTGATCTTATTTGAATCTGGGTTGTTAGATTGCTACTTTATATTGACTGATTTTATTTAAATCTTTTATGATTGATAGCATCAAGTCTAAGAGTATAGGCAACTACACTGAAGATGACAAGATTCATTAAGATACCCACTCTGGTTTGATTATTACTTGCTTTTGAAGTCTTATAATGTCTCCAATGCTTTTTTTTTTATTAATGTTGTTATATACTGCTGAGACACCATGGCAACCATTGCAGATCACCTTGTATTGCGGTTTTATGTGACTTTTCTGCCTCATGCTTTTCCAGGAATTGTTTTATCTTGCTTTGTTTTGTTTTTCCTGCTAATACAGAAATGATAGATATACATTTAGAGACTCATGCATGTGTAGAGCTTATAAACCGTTTACAAGAACTAACTATATAACACATGTTGAAATGAACAACTACTTTGAAGAAAAAGAGACACTATAGTACCCAGTGCTGATTCCATAATGTCATGATGTGTAATCCAGCAAAATTATCATTCTTTGTTCAAAGTGATTTTAGCTTGTTTTGTTTTGTTTAAGTTCAACACACATGAAGGTATGGACAGCTGTTTTTAGGAGAATGAGAGACACTATGACAGCCATTCTCAGCTTCCCTATTGTCTGGTCTTGAATACCTGAAATGCCCTCCTCGTCCTGCTCAGATCAATTCCCTACTATGTTGTTTCATGTGAATTCCCTCTATGTGATAATATGGACAACTATTTGGAAGAAAACAAGAGTCAATATGATAGAGAGTGAGTATCTCTGATTGTCTAGTTTTGGAATTTATGTCCCTTACATTGCTTTCTTGTGATCCGCTTTGTTCTGTTTTGTTGTATTTAATTTTATCCTTTTGATATAATTGAATGTATATTTGAGTGTGTAAGATGGATGACCATATTGCTGGGGTTTTTTTGTCAGATCATGGAACAGAACTGTTAACAGACTCACTGTTTGAATGTCTACTTTACATGTTTTAACTTTATAATTTGAACAACTATTTCCAAGAAGTCAGTATATATTTTGTCAAGTAATAATCTCTTAGGTTTTTTTGTTCTTGTTCTTTTCCTTTTTTCCTTGGAATTCTGTATTGTTGCTACCCTTTATTCTGTTTTGTTTTTTTTTCTTTCTTCTCTTTAAATAAAATTTTAAAAAAAGATAACTAAGTATTTCATTTTTTTGGATGCTATTGTGAAGGGTGTGTCTTATTTCTCTTTCAGTGAGTTTATTGTTTGTGTATAGGAATGCTACTGATTTTTGAGTGTTGACTTTGTATCCAGCTACATTACTGAATTTATTTATTATACCTAGGGGTCTTTCAATGGAGTTTTGGGGGTCTTCTATGTAGAGTACCATGTCATCTGCGAATAATGATAATTTAACTTCTTTTCCTATCCTTACTCCTTTTATTTCTCTCTCTTGTCTAATTGCTTTGGCTAGTATTTCCAGCTCTATATTGAATAGGAGTGGTGATAATGGACATCCTTGTCTTGCTCCTGATTTTAGAGTAAAGGCTTTCAGTTTTTGGCCATTTAATATAATGCTGGCTGTTGGTTTGTCATAGATGGCTTTTATCATAGTGAGGTAAAGACCATCTATTCTGATTTTCTGTAGGGTACTTATCATGAATGAATGTTAGACCTTATCAAAAGCTTTTTCTGCATCTGTATAAATGATCATGTGATTCTTACTTTTGGCTCTATTGATATGGTGGATTACATTTATTGATTTGCATATGTTGAACCATCCTTGCATTCCTGGGATGAATCCCACTTGGTTATGGTGTATAATCTTCTTGATGATTTGCTGCATTCTGTTTGCCAGTATTTTATTGAGAATTTTTGCATCTGTGTTCATTAGGCATATTGGCCTGCAGTTCTTTTTCTGGGAGGGGGGTGTTTCTCAGGTTTTGGTATTACAGTAATACTTGCATCCAGGAATGAGTTAGGGAGAATTGCTCCCCTTTCAATTTCCTTGAAGAGTTTGGGGAGTGTTGGCATTAAGTCTTCTTTGAATTTCTTATAGAATTCTCAGTGAATCCATCAGGACTTTGGCCTTTCTTTGTTGGTAAGGTTTTAATTACATTTTCAATTTCATTAATTGAAATTGGGTTATTCAGCAGCTTAACATCTTTTTGATCCAGCTTTGATAATTTATATGTTTCTAGGAATCTGTTCATTACTTCTGTGTTATTAACCCTATGAGAGTAGAGGTTTTTGAAGTAGGTATTGATGATCCTCTGTATTTTCATAGGTTCTGTAGTGATTTCACCCTTTTCATTTCTTATTGCATGAATTTAAGTTTTTTCTTTCCTTTTTAAAATAAGGTTGGCTAGGGGCTTCTCAATTTTATTCTTTTTTTTGGAAGAGTAGAATATATTTATTGAGAGAAAGTCTCTATCTAAAGAGAGACAGAAGGTGTCCCGAGCGGGTTGCCCAATTTTATTTATTCTTTCAAAGAACCAACTCTTTGATTCATTGATTCTTTGTATTGTTTTCTTAGCCTCTATTGCATTGATTTGTGCTCTGATCTTTATAATTTCCTCCCTTCTTTTGGCTTTGGGCTTGACTTGCTCTTCTTTTTCTATATGTTTGAGGTGTAGCATCACATTGTTTATTTGTGTTTGTTATGTTTTTCTGATGTGGTAATTCACCACAATGATTTTTCCTCTGAGGACTGCTTTCATTGTATCCCAAAGATTCCAGTAAGTTGTACTTGTATTTTCATTTGCTTGTAGATATTGTTTAATCACTTCTCTAACTTCCTCTATGACCCACTGATTGCTCAGGAGTGAATTATTCAATTCCCATGTGTTTGTGGGATTTTTGCAGTTTCTTTTGTCATTAGGTTCTAGTTTCATGGTGCTATGATCAGATAACATGCATGGGATAATTTCAATTTGCATGTTCTGTGGGCTAGTATATGGTCTAATTTAGAGACTATCCCATGTGCTGCTGAGAACAATGTATATTCTGATGTTGTTGGTTGGGACACTCTGTACACGTCCACTAAGTCCATTTGTTCACAAGTGTGATTCAGTTATTTCTTTGCTGATGTTCTGTCTAGTTTGTCTGTCTCCTTGTGTCAATGGTGTGTTAAGGTCTCCCATTATAATTGTGTTATTGCTTATTTGATTTCTCATTTCTGTTAATATTTGTTTTGTATAGCTGGGTGTTCCCAAATTTGGTGCATATATATTTAAGATTATTATCGCTTCCTCTTGAAGTTGTCCCCTAACTAGTATGTAGTGACCTTCTTTATCTCTTTGGATCATTCTTGGTTTGAAGTTCACATTGTCTGCAAACAGAATAGCTTCCCCTGCTTTTTTTTGTTGTTGTTGTTCCTATTGCATGAAGTATTGTTTTCTATCCTTTGACTTTTAGTCTATAAGTTTCCTGTTGGGTTAAATGGGTTTCTTGTATACAGCACATCTTTACATGTTGTTTCTTGATCCATTCTGCCAGTCTGTTTCTTTTAATTGGTGAATTAAGGCCATTTACATTGATGGTTATAACTGATATATATTGGCTTATTTTTGACATGTTATCTTTGTGCTGTTGATTCTTTAGTTTTCCACTCTGTTTAATTGTCTACTTTGCTTAGTGGTTTTTGTGTATTTTTGTGTGGTTTTATGTGTATTTAGAATATCTTTCAGCATTCTTTGCAAGGTTGGTTTGGCCATGAAGTTCTTCAGCTGTTTTTTGTCATGGAAGTATCTTATTTCTCCATCAGTTTTGAAGGACAGTTTTGTAGGGTACATCAGTCTAGGTTGGAAGTCATTTTCCTTTAGAATCTGAAATACTTCATTCCATGTTCTTCTTGGCTTCATTGTTTATGTTGAGAAGTCTGCTGTGATTCTGATAGGCTTTCCTTTATAGTTATCTGTCTCTTCTCTCTAACAGCTTTTAATATTCTGTTTTTAATGTTGGATTTCTGGGATGTTGATAATTATATGTCTGGGTGTAGTTTTATTTTATGGTTATTTGGAGTTCTATATGCTTCATTGATCTGTATGTAAGTTTCCATTCTCATGTTTGGGAAATTTTCAGCTATTACTTCTGTAAATAGCCTCTTGATATCATTTGTGTTGTCACCTTCTTTTTCTTTTATACCTATCGATCTTATGTTGTTTTTCTTTTCATCAGCTTGCAGTTGTTGAATTGTTATTTTCTGATTCCTTGTTATTTTAAAAGGTCTTTCCTTTCCTGTTCACTAGTTACAATCTTGTCTTCAAGGTCTGAAAGTCTATCTTCACTTTCAGTGAGGCAGTTTTGCCAACTTTTGATGGAATTTTTGATTTTCTGTATATCTCTTTGAATCTGTTTCATGTATTCTCTTTGTTTCTTATATTCTTCAAGGTTTCCTCTGATTTGTTCCTCTGATTTTTTAACTATTTCTTCTTTAGATGTATTCAGCATTTCTTTCACTACTTTTATCATTTCTTCTTTCACCTAGGAGATTATTTCTGACCTGAGTTCTTTTATAGCTTCCTGGAGTTGTTTCTTTATTTTAGTTGCTATCATTTCAGGAGTTTCAGGTGTATGGCTTACACTTTCTTCTATGTCCATGTCTCCTATGTCCATGCTTTGATGGATGGAGGTTTGAGATTGTGTTTTGTTTTTTCATTTTCTCATTTTCCTATATTCCCTTAGGAAAGCTGAAGGCAAGGTCTCAGTTGTTTCTTGGGTTGAGAATATCTGTCCCTACTGCAGTTGAGTGGAGGTCAACTCACACTGACAGGTAAGGAGACAGTCCTTACCAGTTGCTCCCAGCCACTTGGGGTTGCTGGGTGGGGCTCTGCCAGTCTCCAAGCAATGTGCCAAAGCTTCCCTGTGAGGTGGAAATCGCTGTGCACACTTTTGGCTCACAAGGCAGAGCACAGGCGGCTCCAGGCCACTCAGGGGTCACTGGGCAGGGCCCAAATAGGCCCAGAGAGGCAGTTGAAATGTTCTTGCCCTAGTATAAATTATGGGACATTAAGCCAATGGTCTAACATGGTGAAAGGCCAAAGCAGGAATTCTTACCACTTCCTTCTTCTTCAGCCCTAATTGCAACTTCCTTTCCCATTTGCACATGAAGAAAATTCCAATAAGTTCCTCACACATCATCAATATCTGCCCCATGCACCACTTCTGATCAGAGGTCATATAACCCTTTGCCTCTCTGTATCTGGTTGAAGGAGACAGCCCAACCACTACAGGTTGTGTGGTTCTTTCCATTTACACAATAAATGTGTTCTTTTTTACTTTTCGCTTCTCTATTTTGCCAGAAAATTCTAACATTAGTGTTTTCATTCTCACGGTGAGTTGCACTAGAAGTGGTAGATTGGGGCTGGGGATTTAGCTCAGTGGCTTAAGCGCCTGCCCTGCAAGCGCGAGGTTGTGAGTTCAATCCTGGTAAAAAAAAAAAAATGGTAGATTGGAGTTAACTCACTAGAATTCCAATAACTTTTCCTTGGGATTACAATTGTAAACTTTCCTGGACCATGAAGAGGACAGGAAAGTTTTCTCTATACCTTTCCTTCACAAAAATAGGCTGGGAAGGGCTGCATCTTCACAACTCATTTTTCTGACATGGTGTTGAAAGGTTACTTATTCATAGTTTTCCTTGTTTCTTTTTACTTCACTGTAAAGGGAATGAGAGTTGGTAATTTTGTTGTCCTTACAGTTGCTGTTTGTAAAGGTTTGTTCTAACTCCCAATGATACAGGGAAATAAAACTCCCAATCTACTATATGACCAGTATGAGTTTGTGTTTTCTAAAACTGAAGAATGAATTTTAGGAACAATGGAGGTTAAGAATAGAATATATTTGAGAGAAATAAAGCTTCTCTCAGAGGCAGGGGGTCCCAAGTGGGTTGCCATAGACTCTGTCTTTTTTAGGGAGTTTTATAGGTTATAATCATGAGGATAGACAGGTTCAAGGTGGAGGAAAAATGGGAAATCATAAGGTGGGTATAAGGTGAGACAAAACTATGGTTAACCAATAAGATCAATTGTTCAGGTAAAATTGATTAATTCAGGAACAAATGGGGAAGCAAGTCATGTAGTAAGGTGGGCATGCTTAACAGCACTGACTCTTCCTGTAGGGAGTTGAAATGCTGACTCCTGATTTCCTCAGGGTGATAGAGAACTATTTGGACTACCAATCCCTAGGATGTGGTTGTATTTGCTTTGCTTTTTATCTTGAGATCTGGCCCACAGCAAAAGGTGTCTGTCTCTTCAGAGATCACAAGGTATCTGAACTTCTGTATCAGCTCCTTTGAGAGTTCAGCCCTGTCTGACTAATGTTAGGGTCTGTACCTAGACCCCCCAACCCCCCAAACAGGTGCACAGTGAAGGCTCAAAGGAATGAGACATACGGCATGGTCTTTAGGGCTGCAGGAGGAGTGAGATCCTCAGCAGAGCTCATAACTCTGCTAGCCGGTCGGCCGACTGACACTAGGCAGCCCGGATTTAATCAGAATAAGCAAGGAGTTGAGTGGACAATGTAGAAAACCTGAACAGGGTCTTGGGTAGGGTTCAAAGAACGCTCAGAGCAACAGACAATGCTAATTAAGGAAAACTATCCAGAAAGTCTCTAGGTGGCCTCAGCTGTAGCCTATCTTGCCACCTGAGGCATCTCCTCATTCTCAGTTCAATTATGTCCAGGCCATGCCACAGCCCTGCACATGTACTCAGCATCAACACTCTCCAACAGACTACCTATAATATTTCTAACTAACTCAGCTTCCTGTAACACCAGGACACTGGGGAGCTGAGGCACGAGGAAGTGCAAGCCTATCCTAGGCAATATACTGACTTAGTGAGACCCTGTCCCAAAATAAAGAATAAGGACAGGGGTTGCATCTCAGTGTGAAGGCCATGGGTTCAATCCCCAGTGCTAAGTAAATAAATAAATATAAAAATCACAGCACGTGCATTTTTTCTGCCTCATGACTTTTTGTCTTTTTTAATTTTTTAAAATTTTATTTAAAGAGAGAAAAAGCAAACAAAACAAAACAAAACAAAATAAAGGGTAGCAACAATACAGAATTCCAAGGAAAAAAGGAAAAGAACAACAACAACAAACCACTAAGAAATCATTACTTGACAAATTACATACTGACATCTTGGAAATAATTGTTCAAATTACAAAATTAAAACATGCAAAGTAGACTTCAAAACAGTGACACTGTTAACAGTTCTGCCTCATGGTCTGACAAAAACAGCAATATGGTCATCCATCTTACACACTCAAACATATATGCAATTATATCAAAAGGATAAAATTAAACACAACAAAACAGAACAAAGCAGGTCACAAGAAAGACATAAATTCCAAAGCTAGACATGCGGAAATAATCACTCTCTATCATATTGACTATTGTTTTCTTTCAAATAGTTGCCCATACTGTCACATACAGGGAATTCACATGAAACAACATAGTATGGAACTGATCTGAACAGGACGAGGAAGGCGTTTCAGGTCTTCAGGATCAGACAATAGGGAAGCCAAGAATGGCTGTCATAGTGTCTCTCATTCTCTTCAAAACAGCTGTCCATACCTTCATGTGTGTTGAACTTAAACAAAACAAAACAAGTTAAAATCACTTGGATCAAAGAATGACAGTATTGCTGGATTTCACATCATGACATTACAGAATCAGCATTGGGTACTGTAGTGTCTCTTTTTCTTCAAAGTAGTTGTTCATTTCAACATGTGTTATATAGTTGGTTCTTGTACTGTTTATAAGCTCTACACATACATGAGTCTCTACATGTATATCTATCCTTTCTGTATTAGAGGGAAAAACAAAACAAAGCAAGACAAAACAAAACAATTCCTAGAAAAGCATGAAGCAAAAAGTCATATAAAACCACAATACAAGGTGATCTACAATGGTTACCTTGATGTCTCAGCAGTATGCAAAAACATTAATAAAAAGCAAGCATTGGAGATATTATAAGACTTCAAAAGCAGGCAATAATCAAACCAGAGTGGGTATCTTAGTGAATCTTGTCATCTTCGGTGTACTTGCCTATAATCTTAGACTTGATGCTATCAATCATAACAGATTTGAATAAAATCTGTCAATACAAGATAGCAATCTAACAAACCAGATTCAAATAAGATCAGTCATAATAAGACAGTATAAGTTATACAAGGCTTCAGATTAAGTTGATAGGAAATTAAGGATGATTACCATAATATGTCCTCTTATTTTTGGGATAGCTGACCGTGTCCTCAAGTTTAGTGTAAGTAGACAAACTGGAACAGCATGTAATCCATCCAAGCAGAGTGATGAGAATAATGTAGATTTTAAATCTTGTTACCCAATTAACAATATCCTCTGCTTTCCTTTTTTAGACAATTCCTCCCCTTTTACTCCCATAGGGTGCACTGCTTATTTTGAGTTCCACTGCCTCCCTATATAGAGCAGCTCAATGGACCCTATCTCCTGATCTACTCTGCCTGTGTTTCTCTCTGTTAGTATTTTGAGGCCCTCTATACTAGAGATTACAGCCAATCTTCTCTGCCTCATTTCTGCTATTCTATTTTTCTGCCATTGGTTGTCTATGTTTCTGTTCCATTCCACTGTCTGCCCCATTCACTGAGGCCTCCCTTCCACTGTTCCTGAAATGCTCATATTCTTTTTCTCTCTCTCTAAAGTGTCTTTCAGTATTTTTTGTAGGGTTGGATTGGTGGTCACAAATTCTCCCAGTTCCTCTTTGTCATGGAAGCATCTTGCTTCTCCATTAATTTCTAGAGAGAGTTTTGCAGGATACATCAATCTGGGCTGGAGGTTGTTCTCCTTCAGGGCTTGAATTATTTCACTCCAAGCTCTTGTTGACCTGATGGTCTGTGTCAAGAAATCTGCCGTGATTTTGATGGGTTTTCCTTTATAGGTGATCTGTTTCTTTTCTCTGATGGCTTTTAATATTCTGTTCTTATATTGAATTTCTGGGATCTTGATTATTATGTGTATGGGTATAGCTCTGTTTTGGTTGTAGGTGGCTGGAGTTCTGTATGCTTCATACGTCTGCATATCATTTCCTTTTTCTATGTTTGAGAAGTTTTCCTTAATAATTTCTGTGAATAGCCTTTTCAGTTCTTCTGTTTTGACTCCTGCTTCTTCATTCACATGCTTTATTCTTAAGTTATAGAACCTCTTGTCATCCTCTAGCCTTTGTATTGTTACTGCCTGCTCCCTTGTTATTTTTAAGAGTTTTTAAGAGATCTTTCCTTTCATGATCACACATTGCAAGCCTATGTTCAATTTTTGATTGTCTATCTTTAGTTTCTTTCAAGCAGCTTTGCCAACTTTCTATGGAGTCTTTAGTTTCCTTTTAATCTCTTTGAATCTGCTTCATAAATTCTAGGGTTTTTTAAAAAATATTTTTCATTGAAAATTTCTCTCCTTTTGTGTTCCTCCATTCTTCTGTCTGTGTCTTCTTGAGAGATTCCCAGCCTTTCTTTTATTAATCTACTTATCTCTAGTTTAACTTGAATTAATAGTTCAGTTTTGATCTCATTTACGAGGTCCCAAAGATATCTCTGTATGTCTGCTGATGCTGTATTTGATGTTGCATGTTTGCTGCCCTCAATCTCTTTTGTATTTACCTCTCCTGGATCACTATTCTCAGTGTTGGGGACTTTGGGCTCTTTCTTATTTCTCCCTCTCTCATGTTTTTGGTTCCTTCCATACAAGTGTATAGTGTAATTCCCAGCCCCTTTTCTTGTTGGTTAGGGTTCTTCTGGAGCACACAGTCTAGGGGCTTCTGCCCTCTGCATTCTGCTATCAGAGAGTGAAGTACAAGCAAGGGCAGTATATGCTGGCTCCTCCCCTCTGGGCCAGTCAACCTTCACAGGCTTTCACTGTGTCAGTGTGCGCATCACTCAGGAAATTAATTGATTTGTGATGACTCACTAGGTCCTGGCCAGGGATGCGGCCCAATCAGATCCCACCAATCCGCTCGGCAAGGGGAGCAACCAGCTGAAGCTGCTTCCTTACAGAGTTGGGATCATCCTGCCCAAATCCAACATGTCGTCCAGTTGGTTGCCCCTTTCCTGTGGGAGGGTCCCATTCCCATCACTCACTGCGTGTTGATGCTGGTCCCTGAGAACTGCTGGACTCCCCGACCTCTGACTTCAGGGCAGCTGCAGCACGAATTCACAGTGCCTCTGGGTGGGTTGCGTGCCAGGCTGGTTCCGGGCGAGTCATGCACCAGGGCTGTTCAGCTCTAAGCTTGGTGCCACTCAAGCTAGTCGAATCGGTGCAGGTTCGGTCACTCAAGTCAATCTCGGACATGAATTCAGGTGGCTCAGCAAGAGTGCCATGCTTGCTGATCTTAGCTTCTCTAATGGTAGCCCCAGGACCTCATATTTGAGTAGTTTCTTTGACTTCAGTTTCTTCCTGGGTTGAGAGAATCCATCTCAGGCTGTTTGGGTCTCTCCAGGGTGTTCTATTCTGGCATTTGAGCTGTCTCTCTCACAGAGGCTCCATATCCTGCTACCTATAGGTCCACCATCTTTCCCCTCTGTCCTTTTTTATCTTTTTTGAGACATGATCACACAATATGATCCTCTTGCCTTAAGGCACACCTCAGTGCACCCACTCTGCATTAAACTAATTAACAATACATCAATATAGTCATCACATATTAGCATGAATCTGCTTTATTAACTTAGATTTAGGTTTGGTTGTATCCTAGTGCCTAAAGCCTGGTAGGTAAATGCTTCATCACTGAGCTATACTTTGAGCTCCATTTCATTCATTTTAAAAATTGCCTGGCATGACCTCTCACACTGGACAATCTTTTGTTCAGTCCAAGTTGGTGGACATTTAGTTTTCTTGCATTGCCATTCCTTGCTACCTGGAAGGCAGTTGATCTGCAGATGACTGTGGCTGTTAAGAAGGGATTTCTGGCCAGGTGGCTGAAGTGTGTTCATATTCCCCAGAATATGAACTTTTCCCCAGAGCTGGAAATGGAGAACAAAGCATGCCAGGAAAGGGCTCTGCCACTGAGCTATATACTAGCCTGAGTACCACTAACAAGCAACTTGTTCCAACTTGGATCCCATGGGAGTAGCTGTTTGGCAAGTCAGTGCTGCTATAATAGATAGCTAAATTAGATAGAAAAGTCCTAGGCAATCAGACAGGGATGAGCCCTTCAAGAGGTCAGTGTAGAACACAATCGTGGCTGGAGGTCCATTCAGTGAAGGCCAGACTTCAAGAAAAAAGGAACTACCCCTATACTTCCTCTACAGATTAACAGCTTTGATTGATATTCTAAGTGGTTATCACCTTGGGGTGGAGGATCAGACCTCCTTACCTACCCCTTCCAGAAAAGTCTTTTTCTGGCCTATGTTCACTAGCTATGTGACTTTCTTCCCAATTTGATCCTCATTTAATCAATATTACCCCAGTGACTATACTTATAACTTTATTGGTTCACCAGAGTCTGGTCCCATCTCCTACCCACCGTGTGATATTGGGTCAATATTACCTAAATGACTATATTTGTAATCTTATTGATTGGTTATAGTTCTGTCCTACCTTGAACCCCCTTCACCTGGTGGCTTTGCTAAACATTCTCGAAAAGTGGGGTTAGTGGGTCACCCACTCTCTGGGCCCCTCCTGTCCCTCTCAGAAATTTTCTTTCTCTCAATGAATTTTTCCTACTCATTAACTTCCATTGCTCCTAGAATTCATTCCTCAGTTTTAGAGAACACGAAGTCAGCATTTTAGATGTGTAGCAGGTTGGGAGTTATATTTCCTCTATATCACTTAGACAAAGAGTGGGAATGTAAAGGTGGGCTCTCGATAACAGGAGAATTATCTAAATTCTTGGGGAAAGGTGGTGCTTGGAAAGAACACAAGGAATAGGAGCATTTCTTTCCTCATCACTGTTTTTCAGATCAGAGGGCTCTAGTAACACTCACCATGGTGACCATGCATCTGAGCACTATATGTGATCACCTGATCTAACCTCCTCCATCTCCATCTGGACTTACAATACAGTACCATGATGAAGGGAGTGGCAATACCACATTTGGGCAACCACCTCTGTTTCTGTTCCATAAAAATGGGTGAATCACTGTTGAGAGTGCTAAAGGAGCTGACACACAGGAAGTGCTTCTAGGCAGCTCTGTGGCAGCACAGTGAGCATTTAGCGTGTGACCTCAGCCAGGGAACCTTATTAGTCCTGATTTTCTGACACAGGCTGAAGCACCAGAAGGATCAATAAATCATCCAAGTAAATAAAGACTCCAACCTTCTCAGAGCCAGAGCTGCTGGTGCCCACCTGTGACCCTAGTTTGCAGGAGGCCAGGGGCAAGAAAAATGTGAATTAGAGGCCGGATCAGTTACACAGAAAGGTCAAGGCCTGCCTGGGCTAGTTGGGCAGAACCTGCCTCAAAAAACAAAAGTAAAACAAACAAGAACAAAACTCCCTGCTCTAATGCAGGCTTTGGCTTCTCCCCACTGCAGTCCCTCGTTGGTTGTGCTGGTAGAGGCAGTGAAGAACCTTCCACCAAAGTCTTGACAGGTTCTGCAGGGCCACTGGTACAATGTAAGTAAAAGAGGAAGAAATTGCCTCCTTTTAAACATTCTTCTCAAACCTTAGGGTCATCTTGGCAGTTGCAGAAAAAAAATATTCTTCCCTCTGTCAAAAGACAAAATTACAACAAATTTGGTATTTGGCAAGTTGTAGAGTCAGGTGATGCAACACGATGAGCTGGCAGAGGCTAGTTTTATGGACAGAGAGTGGGAAGCGAGTTGGGGAAACAAAGCACAGGTCACTGCAGAGTGACCTTCAGGTAGAGGGGGCAGAGAAAACGCCTGTCAGGCTGGCTAAAGGTGATCTGCCTAAGATGGGCTATTCTTTGGACCCCTGGACAGGTCAGACAATCCCCATCACCGATCAGAGTTGTGGACCCTAGCATGAGTGACTCCATTTTTATTTTTAGCCAGTCTACTGAGGCCTTATACAGCTGTGTTCAAAGCAATGGCTTCCTGTAATTGGGACTTAAATGTTCCTTGGGTCAAGAAGGGGAAGTGGGAGGTGAGCGTGACTGGGAGCTGAGCGTTTCCAATCTGCTTGGCAAACCAGTGCAACCTTGTAGTGTTTTCCACCCAGCTTTCACCAAGGCCTCCTCCCCTATTATGAAGAATTCCATCTCGAAGAATCAATGGCTCTTAACACCCAGCAGGGAATATGCCACCAGGTCAAGACTTGAAATCCACCATGGGAAAACTGCCCAAGAACCATTAATAGAATAAATGTATAAAATTGAACAGATAGGAAAATGCTTCGTTGTTGGAAGGGTTGCTGTTGATACTGGAGCACTGTGCTACTAGGCGTGGGCATGTCTAATGAGCTAGTGATTGTAAAGGCTGTAATTTTGCCTCAGTGTGTGAAGGATAGGATACATTCCACCTACATATCCTTAGCAAGATATGTTTGTTTAACAGCTTTGTCTGCCTTGACAGTAGAAGCTAGAAGTCCTGTTCTCGTGAACTTCACGATGAGAGGTGTTTGGTGACAATTGGTGCAACTTTTGCAGCCATGATCAAATCTGGAATGCCAGTACAATCCATACCATTTGAATGGCATCCAGGCCCAAAGCATCTTGCCTGGCTGTTCCACTCTGGTGTGATGGGTGCAGTGGTGGTGCCTCTAACGTTGGGTGGCCCTCTGCTCCTCAGAGCCATGTGATACGTGGCTGGCATGGGGCAGCCTGTCTGCCATGGCCATGTGTGCACCCAGTGAGAAGCTTCTGAACATGGGAATGCTCCCGGATGTGGGCTTGGGTCTTGTCCTGAGGCCTCACGGAATCAATGTTTATTCCTCCTACCACTGTGGCTGCTTACACCCTGTACACAGTGGCAGTGTATGATGGGTTAGTTCTTTTCAGCATGTTCCTTCTGCATGCTACTCAGAGAGTAATCAAATATGTAGAAATAACACCAGTGTATGGAGTTCCAAAGTATGATCCCATCAAAGCGATGTTCACAATCTACATAAATGTTTTCAGTGTATTCATGTGAGTTGCAGTTATGCTAGCAACTGGAGGTAACAAAGAGAAGTGAAACAACAGTGTCTGGCTTCTGTTGCACCGCACATCTCTTGTTGAGTAGGGCAGACATGCTTTACATGCTTTGTACAGTCCACTCTTGTTGAAGTTTGGAGAGTAAGACTATGTTGACACATTTAAATGTTCCAGTGATATAACCCCCAGGTCTGTTTTTCTTTTAGAGAATAAATTCAGTAGTTCTCTTCCAAATAAGCACATATATATGTCCAATGTTTGAGTATGTCTCATGTTTGAGTAATTTTAAGACACTTTATTTAACAAATGTGAAAACTAAGGTTTACATTGGGAGAAGGTAAGTATTTTATCTACTTTTGAGTTTATTAGAGTAATTGAAATTTAGCAAGTCTGTGTGTGCCTGTTTCACTTTTGGGACACAATTTTCTTTCTTTTTTTTTTTTTTTTTTTGAGATGTAGTCTCACTGTGTAGTTCAGGCTGGACTTGAACTCACTATGGAGCCCAGGCTGGCCTTTAACTCATGGAGAGTCTCCTGCCTGAGTACTGGGATTACAGAGGTGCATCACCACACCCAATTGGGACACAAAATACTGAAGTAACGTCATAAGTGAGGTAGAGGTTTTGGTATAGAGACCAGAGAATAGGTTACCCACACCATTTTTCCCCATTCTTAGAATTTAGCATTTTGTGATTGTGATGAGCCAGTGATAAACATCTGAGTGTTTGCAACAAACAAAAGAGGTGATTGCTGTTTCCATATTTGCCTTTGAAATCCAAACATGGGAGACTCATCCTCCTGCTCTGCTTCTCAGTGTTGTCTTCACAGTGAAGATGTGGTCCTGGCATGTTGGGACAGTCCAGAGTGTTAGTCACCTTGGCAGTCCCAAATGGAATTATGTATATGTGAGTTTTCCTTTTGAATATCCTAAAGCAACATATCCTTAAAATGTCTCTAGATAAAATGTTCAAAATATGAAATTATTGCTTTTTAAAGTACACAAGCAATATGTTTATAGTTGCCAAAGATTTGATGCCAAAGTATTGATGTCTGATTGAATATGTGCTTGCTTTCTCAGCTGTTCCAGTTTTGACATCATTAGAAAACCTGTTGTGGCTTACACTAGAGGTTTTTATCAAAGCAATTTTTCTCCTAAAACTGTTGGTGTCTTGCATTTCCTTTCAGATGAAGTACTGTAAAGCAAAGTTAGCAGTCTACAAAAAATGTGAATCAAAAGTGGGATGGGGAAAGTGCTTTGTTAGTTTCCCCAGCACAATTCTCTTTCTGTCCTGCACAGAACATTACTTAGCTTGCTCATGACATTCATAAGTTTTTTGACACAGAAGTGGAAGTCTTCAGTGATGGGAAGAAGTCTATATGATTACTGAGCTGATGGCTATTTTTGATAATCATTTATTGCAGTAATCTGGAAATAACTTTTAACCATCTCAAAGTACATAAAATGTTTATTTATGAAACAATAAAGCTTCTGGCCAGATGGTTTAAAAAAATGGCTTCCTGTAATTTTTTTTTTTTTTTGTCTATGTAGCCCAGGCTGGTCTCTAACCTGCATCTATCCTCCTGCCTCAGCCCCTTGAGTGCTGCAATTATGTAATTTCCATTTAATAGTGGTAAAACTACTTTCCTAGTGGAATATTGTTTATAGTTTCTTTGGGTTTTTTGTTTTTGTTTTTGTTTTTTGAGGCAGGATCTCCCTATATAACAAGCTGGTCTTGAACTCATCAGGTAGCCCAGGGTGACCTCAAGTTTATGATAATCCTGCTGCCTCAGTCTCTCAAGTGCTGGAATTACTGGTATGTACCACCACATCCAGCTATAGTTTCTAATTTTAAATGAAACTTTCCATATAGATCTCTGTTACCTGAGTAACAATTTCCAAAAACTCAGTTCAGAAGTTTTCCATTTGTTTCCATCCTTTTTATATGGCAGTGTATTTGTTGTATTAATTTGAAAATCAATTTAACCTAATTTCTTACTCTAACTTTATTTTGGGGGGCTGGGAATATAGTCATTTGCAGAGTGTTTGCCTAGCATGTGTGAGCCCCTGGGTTCAATCCCCAGTACTGCAAAATAAGTTTATGAATTAATTACTAGTCTTCATTGTTTAGGGTAGATTTAGGTTTACTGTAAAATTAAGCACAAAGTAACATTCCCATATATATTCTCCCCTGAAAAACCTCCTCTACCATCAATGCCCCCAACATTTATTACAATGTCGGGGAACCACCCAGACGACTCTCCTTGACTCTCCTTGGAAAGAAGAGCAGCTATCCCCATTTTGGCTAACCCTGGCCCTATCTCCATATACTGATATGTATGGAGCTGGCTGGGCTATTTCTCTGTCCCTTTTGTTGGCTGTAAGCAATGTAAACTGGGCTGGCTGAGGAGCTGATGTACAATCTCAGAAGCAAAGCGACAGGTCAGTGTTACCCCAGCCAGTGATTCCCCGAATACGTGGTTGAGCCGGGCAGGATGGAGAGCTGTGCTCCACACTGTTGGCTGGGACTGAGCCTTGAGAAAGAGGCTGTGACTTCCCAGGGCAAACAGGATGGTACATCAGGACTGAAGCACCGACCCCAGATTATTAGACACAGCCTCAGGTGTGTTATGCAGATTGCTCTCTCTGCATTTCTTGCCCTCTGCTTATCACAGA
>PVJX010035931.1:0-17801 GCA_004027295.1 Dolichotis patagonum | reverse complement strand
GGCCAGAAGGATATTCAAAGGAGAAGAAATCTGTCACCACTCAGCCCAATCCAGCCGACAGAAACTTCAGACCACACCAGCCATGAGCGGAGATGCGTTTGGTAGGGGCAACCTGGCGATAAAATTAGAGAATTACAAATGGAGTACAAGATTTCAAAACAGGCTCCATGTACCACCTAGGAATTGCACTGTTTTTTTTAATGGTGGTGAGAGCCAAAAGGCAGTCATCTGAAGCTTGTAAAAGCAAAACGTGTAGAACTACTGTAGGTGGTTTTGTCTTGTGCAGTAATCAGCTGTCTCCTAGAGACAGTGAATCCTGCGGACTCTCTAGCGCCACCTGCCTGTGCCTGTGTTAATTGAGCTGCATAACCTTTGCAATGTCATGGGGTCAGCTCTTTGTCGCTTTTACTTTCCTGCCACCCACGTGAAGAAAAATTGCTGGGCTAAATTCTGTGACAGGGCATCAACTCAACTTCATATTTAGGAAATATGGAGAATTTTTGACCGGGAAAAAGTCAAAGATGGAATTGGTACCGAATGGGAAAAAAAATAGAATTTCTAATGCAACATGGCCACGGGGATTTAGGTCGGGATTGATGCTTTAAAACCTGACACCGCATTGCAGTAGTGCGGAATGCTGCTGAAGGTAAATCTGTGGACAGACGTCTGGCGGGCTATGGATAAGGTCAGCCTAAATGACTTGTAGGGAAACCTGGAGCAGGTATCTAATTGGTCTGTCTCGTCTCTGGCTCTGGCTCTGTCTCTGTTTCTGTCTCTGTCTCTGGCTCTCTCTCCTCTCTCTGTCTCTGTTTTTCTGTATCGCTCCCTCTCCCTCTCTCTCTTTCTCTCTCTGTCTCTCTCTCTCCCCTTCTGTTTCTCTCTTTCTCTCCCTTCTTGCCCCCCACAATTGTGTAATCAGATTTTGAATTCTAATTATTTAGATTTTCTTGGAGTTTAAAAAAAATTCCATAGACTGCCTGGAAGCACAGGGTCCCGAGTTTGATTTCTGGTACCAAAAATTTTCATAGACTCTTCAGGGGTTTTTTTGCTTTTGTGAGTGTGTGTGTAGTTTTCTTTTGTTGTTTTTGTTGTTTGGTTACAGAGCTATATGAAATCTTATGGTTTTTCCTTTCATCAACAAAGCTAGATTTATTCTCAACATCTTGCTTCTGGGGTCTAGAACATCATAGCAAGAAATAGCTTTTTTAAAAAAAAATTGTATCAGGGATCAAACTCATGACCTCTTGCTTGCCAGGGAGGCACTTGTGCTGCTGAGCTAAATCCCCAGCCCTGAAATGGATTCTTAAAAGAATTGATTGTCATAGTTTTAACAACGATGCAACTATGCCACTTGCAACTAGCCTGAGTCAAACCAAACCAGTCTTAAGTGTGATATTAACAGTATGGATTGTGATGTTGATGGGGAGATAGATAGATAGATAGATAGATGATAGATAGATAGAGATAGATATGGGTATACATACACATGTAATTATTTATGCATGTAAACCCAGTTTTACTGGAAGCTAAATATACTCTATGTAAATAGTGACATATTAAAGAAATTTGTGGTAATAAAAAAGACATTTTGGAGAGGTGTGAAATATTCCCTATGAAAAAAACATTTCACAGACATTTACAATGGAATCAGGTATATTAAAAATAAAATACAGCTTTTAGACTTAAGTTTCTGTGAAAATGGGGTACAATGACCAGAGTTACCTCACATTCAAAATTTAGATCACATTGTTTCTCTTTATATGGAATGATATTTCAGGCATTCAATATTTTTCAACTTAGTGAAGAGGCAAGGTTTTTTGATTTTGTTTTGTTGTTGTTGTTGTTGTTGTTGTTGTTGTTGTTGTTCTTCTTCTTCTTCTTCTTCTTCTTCTTCTTCTTCTTCTTCTTCTTCTTCTTCTTCTTCTTCTTCTTCTTCTTCTTCTCCTCCTCCTCCTCCTCCTCCTCCTCCTTCTCCTTCTCCTTCTCCTTCTCCTTCTTCTTCTTCTTTTCTCCTTTTTTTGTATTAGGATTCAAACTCAGCATCCTTCCCTTACCAGGCAGACGTTTGTGCCACAGTTATATCCCCAGCCTGAAGAGGCAAATTATTAAATTTAGGTACTTTTCATGGAATAGAGTTTGGAGATCTCCAGATGGAACTCATTGTATCTGACTGATAGAGTGACCTTCGCTAAGATACTGTAAACAGAGAGCTACACAATATTGCTTAGTTGTCACGAATTTAGATTTGGAACAAGATTCCAACATTAAAGTGGAAATAATTTCCATGCTGTGTCTCCTATTTTGTCCTTAGCCCAGAGGTAAAATCTCATTGGCACAAAGTCAGTCTTTTCCTGTGTGAAAGGGAAAGATGTATGCGGAGGTATTTGCCTACATTGTCCCAAAGTGAATTTTAAAACCAAAAATGCAGCCTCCAGCTAGCACCCCAGCCTTTTTTTTTTCTAGAACTAAATCACAAATTTAAAAAATGTTTTCTTCATGCTCAGTGAAGAGCTGGCTGAAAAGCTTGGGAATTCCCTGGGATCCACATTCAGATGCCTGTGGTTGGTAGGGGAAAAAAAAAAAAACAGAAATGAAAGCGGAGATGGAGAAATGCAGTCCATGAAACAACCAGTGAGGGACCAGTACACAGCCAGCTATGTGCTTGAGAAATGCTCTTACCACAGAGAAACAGCATCACCTTCATTTCCACACTCCACGGCATAGCAGAAACATATGCATCATTCTCCCAGTTCTAGAAATAATTGTCGTTGGTTTCTTGTTTTGGATTTGGTTGTTATTCTTTTTTGTTTTGAAAGTCATCCTCTTTGGAAGAGATGAGACCTCAGTCACTCTTTTTTTCTCAGAGAAACCGGCCCACAGCTGACCTGATAGCACAGAAAACAAGGAAACTATGGAAGTCAGAATAGCATGGGAAAGAGTCATAGCCTTGATGGTCAGCACTGAAGAGGCTGGACAGAGCTCGGTGTCCCTTTCTACCCTGAAAAGATGAGGACACCTGGGATGCCGAGGAGACTGTTCAGACACCCAAAAGACACTCGACACAACCAGACAGATTTGCCCCCTAAATAGAATCCAAGAACTTAGAAATCCCAGGGCAAACCTTCAGCATCACATAGGAGCAAACAGCAGTCAATAATACCATGCTGTACGCATGGTTTCATATCAATTAGACTTTACATGATCACGGGTTATAGTAATTTTGGGGGGGTGACTTCAATTTGTTCTGACACATTGTAAAGCATCCTCCATTCAAGAGTGAACCAAGTATGAAAAAAAATGTCTCATAAATGATATTTTAGTTAATCAGAATTATGAGGCAGGATAAAAATGTGGCAAATATTTCAGTTTTTAAAAACTTATTATAATAGAAGACACAATGCCATTAATCTGCTTCAAATCTCTCAAACTTGCTTTGAACACACTCATACAATTGTTCTTGACACTTACAAGGGCAGTTTTGAAAGTCCTACTTCCTGAGTCCTATTTCCTGAGTCCTATTTCCTGACTTCCTGACTTATACTTCCTGACTTCCTGACTTCCACTTCTTGAGCCCTACTTCCTGTGTTCTACTTCCTGAGTCCTATTTCCTGAGTCCTACTTCCTGTGTCCTCCTTCCTGTGTTCTACTTCCTGAGTCCTGTTTCCTGAGTCCTCCTGAGTCCTACTACTTCCTGAGTACTATTTCCTGAGTCCCATTTCCTGAGCCCTACTTCCTGACTTCCACTTCCTGAGTCCTCCAAAATCCTACTTCCTGAATCCTACTTCCTGAGTCCTACTTCCTGTGTTTTACTTCCTGTATCTTATTTCCTGAGTCCTGCTTCCTGAGTCCTCCTGAATCCTACTTCCTGAGTCCTATTTCCTGAGTCCCCCTTCCTCAGTCCTCCTGAGTGCTACTTCCTGATTCCCACTTCCTGGGTCCTACTTCCTGAGTCCTATTTCCTGAGTCCTACTTCCTGTATTCCACTTCCTGAGTCCTACTTCCTGCGTCCTACTTATTTCCTGAGTTCCACTTCCTGAATCCTACTTCCTGAGTCCTACCTTCTGTGTTCTATTTCCTGAGTCCTACTTCATGAGACCTATTTTCTGGGTCCTACTTCATATGTGCTACTCCTGAGTCCTTCTGGGTCCAACTTGCTGTGTTCTACTTCCTGTGACTTATTTCCTGAGTCCTGCTTCCTGAGTGCCCCTGAATCCTAATTCCTGAGTCCTATTTCTTGAGTCCCACTTCCTTAGTCCTCCTGAGTGCTACTTCCTGACTGCCACTTCCTGGGTCCTACTTCCTGAGTCCTATTTCCTGAGTCCTACTTCCTGTGTCCCACTTCCTGAGTGCTACTTCCTGAGTTCCACTTCCTGAATCCTACTTCCTAAGTCCTATTTCCTGTGTTCTACTTCCTGTGTCTTATTTCCTGAGTCCTGCTTCCTGAGTCCTCCTGAATCCTACTTCCTGAGTCCTATTTCCTGAGTCCCCCTTCCTCAGTCCTCCTGAGTGCTACTTACTGCCACTTCCTGACTGCCACTTCCTGTGTCCTACTTCCTGTGTTCCACTTCCTGAGTCCTACTTCCTGAGTCCCATTTCCTGAGTCCTACTTCCTATATTCCACTTTCTGAGTCCTACTTCCTGTATCCTCCTGAGTCCTCCTACTTCCTGACTTCCATTTCCTAGGTCCTACTTCCTGTGTCCTACTTCTTGTGTCCTACTTCCTGTGTTCTACTTCCTGAATCCTATTTCCTGAGTGCTACTTCCTGTGTTCCACTTCCTGAGTTCTACATCCTGTGTTCTACTTCCTGAATCCTACTTCCTGTGTCCTACTTCCTGAGTTCTATTTTCTGAGTCCTACTTCCTGACTTCCACTTCTTAAGCCCTATTTCCTGAGTCTCACTTCGTGAGTCCTACTTCCTGTGTTCTACTTCCTGAGTCCTGTTTCTTGCGTCCTCCTGAGTCCTACTACTTCCTGAGTACTATTTCCTGAGTCCTATTTTCTGAGTCCTACTTCCTGACTTCCACTTCTTGAGTCCTATTTGCTGAGTCTCATTTCCTGAGTCCTACTTCCTGTGTTCTACTTCCTGAGTCCTGTTTCTTGTGTCCTCCTGAGTCCTACTACTTCCTGGGTCCTACTTCTTGAGTCCTATTTCCTGTGTCCTACGTCCTGGGTCCTACTTCTTGAGTCCTATTTTCTGAGTCCTCCTGAGTCCTACTTCCTGAGTTCTAATTCCTGAGTCTCACTTCCTCAGTCCTCCTGAGTCCTAATTCCTGAATCCAGTTTCCTAAGTCCTACTTCCTGTGTTCAACTTCCTCAGTCCTATTTCCTGAGTCATACTTCCTGAGTCCTACTTATTTCCTGAGTCCCACTTCCTGAGACTTTCTAAATCCTACTTCCTGAGTCCAACTTCCTGAATCCTTTTCCTTAGTACTACTTCCTGTGTTCTATTTCCTGTGTCCTATTTTTTGAGTCCTACTTCCTGAATCTTCCTGAGTTGTTCTTCTGAGTTCTACTTCCTGAGTCTTATTTCCTGAGTTCTACTTTGTGTGTTCTACTTTCTGTGTCCTACTTCTTGAATCCCGTTCTTCAGTCCTTCCGAGTCCAACTTCCTGGGTCCTACTTCCTCACTCCTACTTCCTAAGTCCTTTTTCCTGAGACTTATTTCTAAATCCAATTATCTAAGTCTTACTTCTTGAGTCTTATTTCCCCGGGTGCCTTTATGGGGTGTGATTTAAAAATATGATGAACACTGGTGCTTAGTACCATGCAGCTGAGAGGAAACCTTGTAAGAACATGTTGGTGTTTCCTTCCTCATCCACTTTATTCACTGGACATGGCACCATGTGGCTGCAGTTTCTTCCCCAAAGCTGAACTTTTTTTTACATCAATTTAGGATATCAAGATCCCTACAACTGCAGAACTAAAAGCTCATGCATGAGACCTTCTAGATCTGCTTCAGGAAGTGGCAAGAATGATAGCATAAGTACATTTGAAATGGGAAGGTACTGAAGGGGGTTCATGATAATGTGTCTTTTCCTGAACCCCATGAGAAGGAAGCTGTGAAAATATGACCATTCTCAGTAGCCTTGAGAAAAACTAAATAATTAGGAATTAAGCTAACCAAGAAAACAAATGGTCTCTATAAAGAAAACTATGCTACCCTAAAAAAGGAGATTGAAGAGGACATCAGAAGATGTCTCCTGCTGCTGGATAGGCAGAACTAATATGGGCAAAATAGCCCTACTCCCAAACTCCCAAAGCCATTGTACAGACTCACTGCAGTTCCAATAAAACTACCAAGCACATACTTTCACAGATACAGAGAAAGCAATTCTAGAACTCACATGGAACTGGAAGCAACAAGAGCAATGCAGGAAGCATTGCAATCCCTGAATTCAAGATGTACATAAAGCAACAAAGAGAAACACCACATAGTATGGAACAGAAACACCACATAGTATGGAACAGAAACAGATGTGTGTATCAGCAGAATGGAACAGAGGAGACAGAAAGAACCCCAGATGTATTCAGCTTCTTGATCTTTGATAAAGTGGCCAGAAGCATATCTTGTAAGAGAGATCACCTAAGCAACAAGGGATGCTTACCTGTTTGCAGAAGACTGAAACTGGACCCATATCTCTCACCACATACTAAACTGAAATCAAAATGGATCAAAGATCTAAACATTAAAACAGAAACATTGAACCTACTGGAAGATAAAATAAATAAAATACTTGAAGTCACAGGTGTAGTAAGAGAAGATTTCTCAAACAGAACTCAATAGCTCAAATAAAAACCAGCAAGAATCAACAAATGGGCTTGCATCATGTTAAATAGCTTCTGCACGTAAGCAAGCTTCTCATCAGTTAGAAGACTAATGAAGCAACCTACAGAATGGGGGAAAAAATCTACCAGAGGCTCCTCAGACAGTTGATTAATATCCAGAATATCCAAAGAGCTAAAAATTTAGGCCACCTAAAGTAAAAGGCCCAATCGAGAAATGGACATGTGAAAGGAACAGACACTTCTCAGAGCAAATATAAAGGGCTAACAAATAAACTCTAATAATTTTTAAAATTGAAACATTCATCCTGTTTTTAAATCACCTCACACTAGCACACATTGTAAGAGAGATGATGCAATCTCTACATACTGTTTTTAAGTAAAATCTTTAACATGAAATTCATAACCTAAATAGTAGTAGTTGGACAAGAACCAAATCAAATTCAGTGGTTAGGTTCCGTGTTGACATTATTGGGAAACTTGGTTCGGTCCTCATCCAGTTTGGTTTGTGACCAGACTCGTGGAGAGATTTCAGTTTGTGAACCGAGGTACCACTGACAGTATTTAGCTCTACTTTGTCGGTCTCAGCATTAATTTGCAGTCCTTTCTGAAGTTTTTAAATCTGTCTCTCACCTTATAGATTCTCTTCCTGGCCTTTACATAAGCAACACAATTTTACTTTTTCCCCTTTCATTTCTCTGTGCAGCGGATCCAGTGTCATCTTTATCCTTTATGAACCTGTCAAGATGCCCAATCTCTTGAAGTCTCTCCAAACTGTTGTTTTTCAAAGCTGCTTTTTTAAAAATGTATTTTACAGAGAATAAAACCAATCAAAATAAAAAAGAATAAAGCCAATCAAAACCAACCAGTGTAAATGACACAGGACTTCAAAACAATATGAAATCAACAGTGGTTACCATAATGCCTCCTGCTGTCTTCAGATGAGCTGAAGATATATTAAGACATAATAAAAATCAAACAAAACAGAACAGAATTGAACCAATAAAAGCAAAACAATGAATGCAGTAAAGGACTTCAAAACAAGACAATAGTAAATCCAAAATGGCTACCATAATGTGTCTTGCTGTCTTTGAAATAGCTGCCCTAGACCTGCAAGGTCAGTGCAACACCAAACACCACAATCATCAAATTGCATGTCACCTGAGTAGTTATCATTGCAGCCTGTGTTTTTTTGGATCAGTCGGTCACTTGGGGGGAGGGGCGGGAGGTTGGCTCTTCTTGTTTTTTTTTTCTTTAAAAGTACTCACTCCTTTTTAAAAAATTTTTATTTCAAAAAGCAAAACAGAAAAAAGGAGAGAAATGATAGAGAATTTTAAAAAATAGTAGGAAATTAACACTAGTTAACGTATTGCATATTGTTATCTTAGCCAAGGTCTAGGCATGAAAATATGATCAAGCAATCAAACAATGAGAGCACAACCGTTCTTTTTGATGAACCAACAGAGATTAGTAGCATAGTTATGTATCTCATATGTATATACATATGTATACATGCATATGTATAACTATATGCATATAATCTTTTCACCTCTTCCTTTTCTCCTTTCCCCTTGCTCAACCTTTTGTAGCTGTTATCATTTTGGCAAGATCGGGTTGTCATTTTGGCAGAAGGGTGGATTGATGAGTGTATTTGGTGCATCAAATTTATTCAGACTCAAAGTGGCTCTTTCTGGTCTTTAGTGTTTGTGTGCTGGCATCTCTCCACAAGCCAAAGCAGCTGAGGGCAGGAGTCCGTAGCTCCCAGCCTGCTAGGATTCAGATTTAGCTCCTTGCTGGATGCTGACCAAAAGCTGGCTCAGTCTGCTGCAGCAATGCCGTGGTCCTCTCTGTGTGGACCCCACACAGTGTCTGCTCACGAGGTGGACATTACAATGTCTTGCAGCCTAACCACACAAGTAAGCAACATCCCTTTGACTTTGTCCCATATTGCCCATCGTATCAAGTTACTAGGTCAAGTCCATACACAAGGAAGGGGTTTGTACCCAAAAGCATGAGTAGCTAGAGGTCAGACCTAGAGGGGTCCCTTCTGTCTTGCTTAAATTATGACATCTTGCCCAACACATGATGCTTTAATTGCTGAGATCTCTTTTCTCATAAGCAAATGGAATAGTTTGCTAAAGTATATTGGGCTGACATAATAATGTCCAAAGTAGATGGAAAAACTCTAAACACCTTTTTGTATTTATAGAATCTTGATCTCTTCCCACTCTAGGATCACCTGGTCACACAATTCAGTCTTTACACCTATCACCTAGGAGTTTGTAAAAATAAGGAGCTTTAGGCTTCATTTCAAATTGGTAATCCATATGCATATAATTTCAAAAACATTCACTACAAGGCTTTGTGATACACACCTATAATCCCAGCACTCAGGAATCTGAGACAGGGGGATTGCTGTGAGTTCAAGGGCAACCTGGACCACAAAAGTGAACTCAAGGCCAGCCTGAACTACACAGTGAGACCTTGTCTCTAAAACATAGAAAAAAAAATCACTGATACAACTTCTTGTAAGTGGGTATCAAAACGTGAGACAAACAGCCAAATTCATATTGCTGTAGAGACAAGACAGTTAATGAGAAGAAAATAAGTAGTCCTAGACTACGGCATATCGATACAAATTGTGACTGAGTAACTATATAGTTTGCAGATCCGTATTGACTTTATAATTCTAGAAAACACTGATAAATTCTAGTATCCCAAATTTAAAAAAAAAAAAAACAGATTTCCCAGCAGTTTTGTGTGCACATTATCATCTGAGAAATGCTGATGTAGCCTGATGTTTCTCCAGTCTGGCTGCTCATTGGACTTGGTCTGAGGAACCTTAAAAGGATGTTCCCAGGATATATTTGCAGGGAATTTTCGTTTATTCCATTTAGGGTAAGCCCCGGGCCACTTCTCGTTTGATACCAATGAGTAACAATTATTGAGAAGTACCCCTGTGTGTTTTTCTGATAATCTGTGATAAAAAGGAAGATGACAAGACCATTCTGTTTGTATAAATTTTCATTTATGTGCTATAAAATACAGTTATTTTTCAATTACGGGCTTTTGTGCCACACTGAACATAGGAGAATATCTTACATCAACCAATCTCTTACAATTTTAGCCCCTAATCTTCATGAAAAATGAGCTCAGACAAGCGTTTCCAGGAATCCTTTTCAATTTTACTTATTTTTTAAAGATGATGAGATCCTAAGTGATACTGCCAACCACACCGAAGAGACATATTTTGGCTTAGTATTGTTGATATTGCCCAGTAAGTACAGAGAATCATCAAGTTGAATATATCTCTACCAATCTCATTTTGTATAAAATTGTGAGTTCATTTTGAACTCATTCCAAGGAACATGTGGATACAAATAGGGAAAAAAAATCACCCAGTGTAATGCAGGACAGCTGCCATGAATTTATATGACAAAACTTATTGTCATAAATTGGTATTAGATAGATGCATATTTAATATGAAAATATCCTGTACACATCTTATGTGCATATCACTGTGGGAGCATTTGAAATAAAGTATGGCATATACCAGAACTGGGTCTGTGTCACTTTGGGGAGGGAGATGTGATGCAAATTTTATTTAACTCTGTGTACAGTGGCCCATTGCAATAGTTGCAAAATGCAGGGGTACATTTGTGAGACCAGACTAATACAAAATCGGGGAATATAAGCTTGTGGTGGGGACTAACGTGGCACAGGAAAAATAAGTCGTGACACAGATGTGACAGGGACTTTAGTGAGAGGCCACTTCAGTTGCCATTATCAACTTTTTTAGAGTGGAACAAGGCTGGATTCTTAACAGACAAGCATGGAGAAGAAGGAAGAAACCCATGGCCAGAACGGAAATGGCCTTTGTGGCCTTTATAGAAAGTGTGGACTTTTGGTACAGGTAATAGAAACTGAAACTGCAGGAAGCAAATAATCAAGATAAGGATGAATAAGGTATGTTTGCTATTGTAGATGACTTCAGATTTAGGCACAAGAAAACAGGTAAACATGGAAATGGAGCGGGAAGTGATAGACATTATCCAGTAAGACACGTGCTAAAGGACTTGGGAGCAAAACAGAAGATGTGATTAAATGCCTCAGAGCTGAAGTGATTGTTGAGTCATAAAAGAGAAAATTTGGGCCAGGGCCTCAGCTCAGCGGTGCAGCACATTCCTGGGAAGCATGAGGTCCTGAGTTCAACTCCCAGTACTCTTTAAAAAAAAAACAAAGAAAGTCTGCCCTGCTGAAATGACTTTTAAAGCCACTCAAATCTCCTGTTAGCAAGGACTCTTCCTTTTTAGAGGTTTATATCTACTTCGAGCTTCATTCTTTATAAATTTCATTTTGATTTTCATAACTAATTTTATATAGTGTTCGTCTTCTCATTGGTCTTTGTCTTCTAGTTTTCTTTGTTTCGTTCTGGTGTTTGCATTTTAATTTTGAAAGTAGGTGGAGCTAAAGATGGCAGATCAGTAAGCAGCAAAATAGAGATTCCCTGAGAGAAACAACTCAGGTGCTGGAATAAAACATACTGGAGACTACCAGACAAAAGGAGATGACCCTCTTGATCTAGGAAGAAACTAAAGGGAAAAAAACTGGTCAACCAAGTGGTCACGGGGCTACCATCAGCACACTCGCTGGAGCCACCCAAACTCACAGTGGGGTCGTGGGGTACTCACTGCCGGAGCCACAGTTGTGCTGAAGTTGGGGTGTTGATGAGCCCCATGGAGAAAGGCGCCATCATGGAGACCTGCACTAACCCACAGTGAGTGCTCAGAATTAGACCCTCCCATGGGAAGGGGGCAACCAACTGGATGACATGTTGGAATTGGGCAGGATGGGCATGAACAAGGAATGGCAGTGACTTCAGTTGGTTGCCCCCTACCCAGAGCAGATTGGTGGGATCTGCTTGGCTCGAGTCACACCCCAACTGGGTCCCAATAAGTCATCCCAAACCGATTCCCTACGTGCACAGCACACACTAACATGGTGAAGACTCCCGCTGGTCAACTGGCTCAGAGGGGAGGGACCAGCATATGCCACCTCTGATTGCACCTCAATGACCAACAGCAAACAGTAATCCCTAGCCAGCGCACTTCAGAAGAACCATAACCAACAAGGAAAGGGGCTGGGACCTCCACTATACGCCTGTATGGAAGAAACCAAAAACATGACAAGAGAAAGAAATAAGAAAAAGGCCCCAACCACCAACCCTGCAAATATTGATCCAGGAGAGGTAAATACAAAGGAGATTGAGGGCAGCAAACATGCAGTATCAGGCATGGCATCAGCGAACATAAAGAGATATCTTCATGACATCATTAATGAGCTCAAAACTGAAATATTAATTCAAGTAAAGCAAGATATAAGATTAATAAAATAAATGCTAAGCACCTCTCAAGAAGACATAGACAGAAGAATGGAGGAACACACACAAAAAGAAACATTCAATGAAGAATATAAAGAAAACCAACCTAGAATACATGAAACAGATTCAAAGAGATTACTAGGAAATTTAAAAACTCCATCAAAAGCTGGAGAAACTGCCTGAAAGAAACTAGAGACAGATTAATAAAACTTGAAGATAGGTTTGCAAAGTCTGATCAAGAAAGGAAAGATCTCTTTAAAATAACAAGGAAACATTCAGTAACAATACAAAGGCTAGAAGACTACAAGAGGATCTATAAGATAAGAATAAAAAATGTGAGTGAAGAAGAAGGGGTAAATACAAAGGCTATTCACAGAAATAATTAAGGAAAACTTCCCAAGCATAGGAAAAGGAACTGATACTCAGATGTATGAGGCATACAGAACTCCAGCCACCTACAACCAGAACAGAGCTACACCCAGACATATAATAATCAAGATCCCAGAAATTCATCACAAGAACAGAATATTAAAAGCCATCAGAGAAAAGAAACAGATCACCTATAAAGGAAAATAGACCAGCACCTGCAGATAGGTTGGAAAGACATGATACTTTTGTGCAGTAGAGAACTACTCAGCTATAAGGAAGGAAACCTGGAGGCTTTTGTAGGTAAAGGAATACAACTTGAGATCAAGTCCAGGAGTGAGGAGGTTTGGAACCACTTATTAGGTGGTTCCCCTCTAGTCTAAAAACTGAGGGAGTTGGTGGGACCCGAAATGTGCAGTGCACCCTTTGGAAGTAAAGGGGAGGAACTGTCTAAAAAAGGAAGGCAGAGGATATTGTTAATAGTGTATTAGGATTTAAAGCCCACATTACTCACCCTGCTCTGTTTAGATGGATTATATTCTGTTCTGTTTGTCTACTTGTACTAGATTTGAGGGCACAGAGAGCTATCCCAAAAATAGAAGGATATATTACAGTAATCATCCTTAATTTCCTATTAACTTAATATGAAGCTCTGTATAACTTACACTGTCTTATTATGACTGATCTTATTTGAATCTGGTTTGTTAGATTGCTGTTTTGTATTGACTGATTTTATTCGAATCTGTTATGATTGATAATATCAAGTCGGAGAGTATAGGCAGCTACACTGAAGATGAAAAGATTCACTAGGATACCCACTCTAGTTTGACTGTTACCTGCTTTTGAAGTCTTATAATGTCTCCAATGTTTCATTTTTATTAATATTGTTATGTACTGCTATATTCAATTATACTATGCCTGATGATACAGATAATTCTATTGAAGATAACAAGAGACATCATAGTAACCATTATAGATCACCTTGTATTGTGGTTTTATATGACTTTTTTGTTTCATGTTTTTCTAGGAATTTGTTTTGTTTTGTCTCGCTTTGTTTTGCTTTTCCTCTAATACAGAAAGAATAGATATACATATAGAGACTCATGCATGTGTAGAACTTATAAACAGTGTATGAGAACTGATTATACACATGATGAAATGAACAACTACTTTGAAGAAAAAGAGACGCTACAGTACCCACTGCTGATTCTGTAGTGTCATGGTATAAAATCCAGAAATACTATTTTTCTTTGTTCAGAGCGATTTTAGCCTGTTTTGTTTTGTTTAAGATCAACATACATGAAGGTATGGACAGCTATTTGAAGAGAATGAGAGACACTATGATACCCATTGTTGGCTTCCCTGTTGTCTGATCTTGAGGACCTAAAATGCCTTCCTCATCCTGTTCAGATCAGTTCTATACTATCTTGTTTTATATGAATTCACTGTATGTGAAGTTATGAACAACTATTTGGAAGAAAACAGGAAACAACAGGATAGATAGTGAAGATCTCTTGTTGTCTTGCTTTGAAATTTATGCCTCTTACATTGCTTTCTTCTTTTCTGTTTTGTTGTGTTTAATTTTACCCTTTTTAAAATTAAAAAAAAAGGAAGAAAATGAAGTAAGAGGAGAGAGTCAGGTGAAAACCATCCATTAGGGACAAGAGTCAAGAAATGATCCAGTCAGATAGAGATGGGAGAGGACTACCCAGCTACATCTAAAGGAGGCATTTCTTCAAATATGGCTCTTTATAAAGGTAATGGACTTAGTGATGCAGTTAGAACATGATAGTCTTTGATAGTACCAGCCACAGTGTAGCTGACACTGCAGTAGCAGCCTCAATCTGTTTATCTCTCCGTGGATGGAGCTGTCTGTTATTTCTTGGTTTGCCAAATTCCTTGGCATATGTGGCAGCTTCCCTGCAAGCTCTTGTCAATCAAATTCAGCTTCAGTCATGGGAACGCAGAAAGAAGACTTAATCCAATTCACTGGAGACTCCTGGGAAACCAGAGAGAAACATCAAAATCCTAGCCCGACCGCAGGCTAGGAAGGATGGCCTAAAGTGATCCCTGCTGCAAAGAGTCCAAAGTTCCAGATAAATCTAAGATATCTTTAATTGGCCACGCAACCGGTGATAAATATGTGTGCACTTATTAATTTTTAGCCAAGAGGGTATTTCTTGATTTCTCTCTTCCTAGCTCATGTTACCCCAATATAACAAGAAAATCGCCAAGAGTACTTTGACCTGTAGCCTTATTAAATGATAGAAACATCAGCCTTTAATATGAAATTAGATCATGATTTCCACGTTGCAAATATTACTTATAATAAAAATTATTCATTTTTATTCTTGTAGGGTTTTTAATTTCCTTTTAAGGCTGTGGCTGTTATAGATGTTGGTGTTTTTCTGGTTAAAAAGAGAGAGTCTGCCTGTTCAACTATCTCTTAGGAAGAAGAAAAAAGCTATTCAATTAAAAACTTTAGCATAAATTATTAGGATATACATACTTGGATGAATGTGTATCTTTTGTTTGCAATGTCAAAATAGACAAAAAATTAATCGTTTCACATTACTCATGTTTGCCTTGGAAAGAATAGTGTGTGACAACATAAAAAAGATAGTGTAGGAGTTGACTAGTAATTTTTAATATTATGCAAGGAAAACCTAGAAGAACAAAAATACCAACCACTCACATTGGTAATGTTTAAGTTTTCCAAGGAAAACCTAAAGTAGAGAGAAGAAATAATAGTCACTCACATTGGAAATGCACCAGACCTATTGCAGTACCACAGATTCCCAGGTCTTATGCTGGATATTATGATTCCAACAAACTGAGGTACCTATATTGTTTTGTAAAAAGCCCACATCTATCCTCATGTAACTTTGGTGTGCTGGCAAAGTTAGATGTTACAAGTGGAATTTTAAATTTCCTTGGCACAAATAAGGAATCAGAAGCCATTACAAGCTGCATGCCTTGCCAAAAGCCCTTTGCATTGTGTGGCAGCAAACACCAATCCAAGTCTTGGAATCCTGATAATTCTAGTGCTTGTAGCAAAATGAGCAAACAGGACCATCCATCCTGAGAAGAGCATCACAGTAATTGCTATGAAGGGTGTAGAGACAAAGAAGACTTCCCTCTCACATTTACGATTCCACAGAGCAGCAGGCATAAGAGGCGAGCATGACAAACCTTATAATAAAAGTCTCAATTAAATAAAGATGGCATTAGGATGAACTGGCATGGGAATACAGGAGGAATGTTTTGACAGGATGGGGAATTGGGTGCATCTCACGTGAGAAGATGAATTAAGCCCAGTCGTGAAGCACAAAGCAGATGCCCATAAAGGGAGAATGAGAAAGAAATTAGCAGACAATGAGTGTAAGGCAAGTGTCAAATTCCCCCATGGTCAGGGATGTCTGAACTATAGCATATGATTGTAGAAAATGAAACAGACCAAATATTCTAGCTGATATGTTTTGAGCAATTAGATTTTGGTGACTACAGGTAGAGTTTGAAATTCAAGTGCCTACAGGGACCAGGGAAGGACCGCAGAGAGAGAAACTCGTGAAGATGAAGGTGAGATGGGGATTTGGAGACAGAATGGCCAATCCATTCCATCCAATCCAAACAAGGCCCACCATTCATGTAGTGTCCTCCTCACTAAAGGGAACTTTATCTACTACAGATGTAGTTTCCAGAGCTCACTTTGATCTACTGCGAGCATAATGCAAGGTTAGAGCTCTTTCCCATTCTGTGGTCTCTTCCCAGGTAATGTACACCATGCCTGAGATTTCAAATACCATCTTGGAATTATGTCGTCTCCTTTCCTGACTGTCAGACTTTTATTGTTTAGCTCTCCTTAAATAGCCTAATTGACAATTCAGTGGCACCTGGAGATTAAATGTAACTGCATGGGCTAATAATACCCTTCAAAGATGTCTCTTCCAGCCAATGTTCCCTCTCTGTGATCTAGAGCATCTACCCCAGTCCAATCATTTTGATTTCATGTGGCAACTAGTTCCCAAATCCATAAACCATACACAATTGCTACCACTGTATGCTAAGTCGCTATCAACTCTCCTTCCTTGGAAGGCCCACTCTGGCCAGGGAAGATTAATACTTTGTCACTGTTGCATGCATTGGTTCATTTTCCATTGTTGCAAAAAAATACTGCAAAGTGGGTAGTTAGTACTAAATTTAAAAAAAACAAAGAATGACAGAAAAGAAATTCAGCCCACAAGATTCAGAGGCCCGGGAGCATTGAACTGATTTTTGCTCGGCTGTAGTGAGAAGTACATGAATGGATCAAAATGATGGAAGAGCTTCTGGAATGGACAGAAAGTTGTAGGTCATGGAGTAGTCAATGATGAACTTTCTATAACAGTCCACCGTACTGGGAACTAACTGGGATTGCAAGTGACCTAACCTCCTCCTTCTATCCCCCACTTCAGAAGAGTCTCCCTACCCCTCACATCGCTGTACTGGCAGTACAAACCACATCCAAACCCCACTACTTCACAAATATTAAGTATTTCAAAGGTAATTGTGTCCTACTCTTTTCAATTGCCAGTGAGAGAGCTGCTTAATGTTGTACAGTGCCCCTATAAAGCCATTATTAGTGTCTAAGTCTTGGCTACTTCTCCAGACTCACTTGGTTCCAATAGCTTGAGATTTCTGGGCAGTGACTATACTGACCTGTACAGTTTCCTGAGCATATCATCCAGTTCCCTGGCCTTGCAAAAAGGTTTGCTATGGTTTAGATCCAGAGGGCCCCACCTCCAGCCCATATATTCAGAGATGAGGTTTTTGGGAGGTGATTAGGTTGTGGGAGGTACTATACTCCTCCTAGATTCATCCACTGAGAAGTTGACAGCTCAGTGTGCTGTTAGGAGGTGACATCTGGAAAAAAAAAAAGAAAGGATATTATTGACCTGGGAGGGTGTAATCTTGTCCTGGTTTCTTCTTTCTCTCTGCTTCCTGGCCACCATGATGTGAGCAGCTTTGCTCTACCAGACTGTTCTGCTATGCTATTTCTGCCTCAGAGTCAGCTGACTATTGCTTTCTGTCCGCTGAAATCCACAAACCAAAATAAACCTCTCCTCCTGCTAAGTTGTTCAAATCTGCTATTTTGTCCCAGGGTTGTGACAATAATTAAGACATGGTTTCTTCCATAAGAATCTTATTCCTTCTCTTATCTTTCTCCAACTTTGTTTGTATTCATCCACCTGATTTCAGATTGAAGGGAAGATTTCCTTCCCCTCCAGGAAA
>PVJX010035930.1:0-17936 GCA_004027295.1 Dolichotis patagonum | reverse complement strand
CATAGACGCCTGTCAGATGTCTTAATAGGCTGGACCTAAGTAGCTTTGTTGTTCCCAACCACCCCCGGCCCCTCTCATTCTCCCTACCCCACGCAAGCAGATTAGGGAAAGAAAGGGGAGAGCGATCGCTTGTCATGGGTCCTCAGTGGAGAATGGAGGGCTTTCATATATTGAGAGAGAGAGAGAGAGAGAGAGAGAGAGACAGAGAGAGAGAGAGAGAGAGAGAGAGAGAGAGAGAGAGAGAGAGAGAGAGAGAGAGAGAAGCGCTCACAGAACCTAGGGTCTCAGGGATAAGAGGAAGCATTGGCATCCACAGTAACAAAAATGAATGCGAGACTAAGTCTCCTGTCTGGTTCCCCTTTCATCTTGCTGGCCCTGGTCTTCCACCATAGTCAGGTGACCTGTATTTTCTTTCATCACCATAGAGTTGGACCAAGAAGGCCTCAGGACAGCTACTGTCTCCCAGTTTTTCCACTGTGTAACGTGTCAAGAGCTACACCTGGGAAAATTAATCCACGACGAGCACAACCTGAGGAGGAAATGATCTCCGTTCTCAAAATCTGTAGAACCAAAAAATCACCTGTGACTAAGATCTGCTGTGTGTCATTTGGACAAACTTTCATGTTGGGGAAGACCCTCACCAGTCTGTGATCACTGTCTCATAAGTAAACTGCCCCTTAACCAGCCTCCAGACTATGGCTCTTTAGAAGCTGGAATCCCTCCCATCTTCCCATCAGTTAGATTATGATAATGTTTTCTCTATCAGCACTTTGCCTCTACTACTTGGCTTGCAGCCCTGCAGCAAGCAGCCCGAGTCTATACGCAGGAATGGCAGGACATCTGGTAATGGAGCAGACATCTGATCTGCCCATTCTCTGTGCCGGAGCAGAGCAGCTGAGAACTGAAATGGTAGAGAGAAGCCAGCAGCCCAGGACTCAGCTCTCCTGCCATTTGTTGTCATAAGGCACCCTGAGTCTCCTGGGTCAGGGGAACATGGCACAAGGTACCTGGATGTGAGCTGTTTATACCTGAAACAAGAAGGCCACCCCCAGTGTGGGAGTCCTGCACAGCAGGCAACAGCAAGACATACTACGGGTGGTAAAAGCCCAATAAATTCAAAGAGGCTGAACTCACACAGAGCTTTCAGGTAAATGAATTGGACAGATACAAAGCGAAGGCCTTCCCTGACCCTGAATGGTCCGTGAAGAACTCACATAGGTGCTTTAAGAATGGTCAGCCTGGGATGTGCTTAGCCCATCTCAGCCTAAGAAGCAAAAGCCAAGAGATGGTTAGTTGCTTAGCATGCATCCAGAATGGCAGTGTGAACAGGGAGAAGCAAGGCTAACTCCTCTCCCTACTCCATTTCTCAACAGAACAGTATGGCCAGTGCTGGACAGAGGGCAAAGGAGGTTGATGAGATTATTTGGAATCTGAAATGGATATTTTAAAACTTAACTGGCCTCTACTTAATACTCCAAAATAGATTTAAAAAAAAAAATATATAGCACTCTGGGAGTAAAAAGTAGAATTTCTATTCCCCCCAGTCCCTCCTCCCTGATGCCAAAAGAATGAAATTTTGTGGGGCTAAAATTGGAGGAAGTCCTTTTGCACAGCAACAGATGTGGCCCTGAGGTCAGGGAAACACAGTGACAAACCAGGAAGGAACCAGGAGCAGTGGCTCTGTGAAGGACTTAAATTCCAGGACATTCTTTCCTCCGCGTTCAGGAAAAGGATAAAAGAGGCAGGTATGAATACTTTCTCTCACAATTTCACCAAGCCCTTACTAAAATTTTGTACAGCTTTGTATTAAGTTTGAACTGAAGGAGAAACTGGATCATAAAATAAATACAGGGAAAACTTCCCCATGCACAGCACCTTGTGCCCCATCTTCTCTACCAAGACTTTGTAGCAGGGGGTGGCCTGAGCTCCAGGCTTCTACTGGAAGGGGAAGAGATACTGTTTAACTTGGTATTACAAACTGAATGTGTCTCCCCAAATCCACATTTTAAAGTCCCAGCCCACAATGTAGTGGGTATTAAAAGATGGGGCCTTGGGGTTGTAATTGAGCCATGAGATTGGAGCTCCCATGATGGGCCCTTATAGACCCCACAGAGCTATCTCCTCCTTTGCCATGAGAGGGTAGAATAAGGATTTGTCTATCTACAACCCAAAGGAGGGCCCAAACCAGAACCTGACCATGCTGCACCCTGGTCTTGGACATCATCTCTAGAACTATGTGAGGGTCCTGGCCACAGGTATGTATGAGATGGATGCGCAGAGGAAGGGGGCTTTGGGAGCTATAAACCCAAACCTCCCAGAATACATAGTGAGAGATTAAAAGATAACCTACAAGACCACAAGTCCAAGATTAAAACACATTGTCTGAAAGGAATGAATACACTGGCCTTTGTCCTCCCCATACTCTGATTTATCATTTAGATTGGTCCAAGGTCAGTCGGTCATTTAACAGACCACCATGACCTTCCTATCCTTCTCTGGTCCCCTACAAGAGTCTCTGCCCAGAGACCCTTCTTTTTTCTTTGATCCCTGATTCCTGGTTCTATCAATAAAAGGCCAAAGGGGCTGTAGTTTGGGGCTTTCATTTAAGACATTCTCAAGCTGAGGGATCTCAACTAATGACAACCCCTCTGGGCCCTGTGGGAATAGAGATCGGACATTGACTCTGAGTCATCCTTTGTTTCATCCTTTTGTGCCATGCCACGGTCAGTCGTAAACTGTGACAGAGCTCTGGGAAATAAATTCCTGTTATCCGTAAGCCACCCTGCCTGTGTGACTTTGTGATAGCAACCTGAACTGAGTAAAACCCGAAACAGGGTAGAGAACAAAAGTCAGCCTAGAAAACAAGTCATTGAGATCTTGCGAACACAAACATGGATAAACACCCCATCTGTTCTTGCCCCAGGAAGACATGAGAAGGCCACCTTCTTATGCTATGAAGACCCTCGGTAAATAAAGGGGAGAAAAGTTACACTGGGACTCTATACAAATACACATGTATAACTGATTAAAGTCTTACAAAAGAATATTTACCCACTGTGTGTAATGAAGGCTAGTATTATTCTGTTCATTTTTTAATGCTGGTTATGACCCATATAAATGGGCTTCTGGGCCCCAGTTGTCTACAAACTAGCAGTATAAACAACTCTCATTAAGACAAAAATCCTGAAGAGGGAAGGCAAGGCTTAAAGCACATGGGAATAGACAATATAATTTCTTCTCCCTGCAATATGCCTCCCATACCCACAACCCTTTCCTTACCATCAGGCTGGGATTGCAAATCCCAGATAACCCATTTCCAAGTGAATTGCTCTTCCTGGGGTCTATATGCTCCCCTGGTTCTTACCTGTACCTTTCTGGGTCTACTCACTATCAATGCTGTCTCTGTTAATTAACACTTTCCAAGCCTCTTGATAGTCAACATGTACCATTTTCCCCCAGAGTATTGTTAATAATCATGTTTAATAATAAGTAATATTTACATAATGTAAGACTGTATTGGTCACTGCTCTCAGCTCTCTCTCTCTCTCTCTCTCTCTCTCTCTGTGTCTCTCTTTCTCTTTCCTTCCTTCTCTCTCCCTCCCTCCCTTTGTCTCATCTTTATAATCATCTTAATAATAAGGAAGCACAGCCCAGAAAGATTAAGTAAGGGTTAAGTAAGGTACCATATCTAAGGGGTGGTCCTGTTCTGGAAAAAAATACGCAGGTCATAGAGAAGGAAGGACGCAAAGGAGAGGAGTGACTTTCCAATGGGGGAAGGAAGGGAGATACAAAGTGTTTATGGACCTTATGCAGAACCTATTTATAGTTTTGTATTCCTGATAGAATAACTGTTTTTCTATACCAAGAGTCCAAACCATAAAGACACACAGTTGTTGATTGAACGTACGAGCTCCCTGTTGAACACCAAGGAATGCAAACCTTTTGGGAGACAGGCAGGGCAGGCTGGAAAGCATCTGAAATTCCTCACTCTCCAGTGCTCCAGACAAGAGAGACACAAGTGCGTGCCTGCATACTTGTCCAAACATTTTAGTCATGGGACCTGTTTTGTACATCCAGTCTTGAAATCATCTCACAAAACTAGGACCAAAGGTATACAGCATGATGAGATATGTATTTATTAACTACCTTCTACCATTTTCACTTGTTTCAATGATTTAGGGTTTTGAGTCAGTTGGAGTATTGCCAAAGAAAACTATTCAGAATAGGCCTCTTGGACATTATGTTCTCATGGATCCCAGGAACTGTCCCTAGGACTGAGTGTTTAATATGATTAGTCTCTCCAGACATGCAAAGCATGTATGAATCATTGGTCATAGTGACCTTTTCCAATCTAGTAGAGGCCATTGTTTTCATATGATATCAATGAGATGCCAGTGGCACCCACAGAGATTACCCAAAGTGGTGGCCCTAAAAAACAGTCATGCTAGAGACCATCCCATATACCTAAGAAAACAAACTAATCATTTCCATCTAGCTAATCTTTATATGTTGCTTGGCGTCCAAGGAATTCAAGAGCAAAGGAGAAACTGACACGTCATTTCTTCCTTCTAGATTGTTAGTATTGGCTACATTTTCTGTCTCATTATTTAATGTTTCTATTCTGACCATCCACCTATGTAGAGGTATTCTCTTTAGATGTGTTTGTTATATTATCAGTCATGTTTTATTCTCAATCAATCATTCTCTCTTGGGTGACTTCACAGATTTCTGATCTTATTCTATTAATGATTTTCAAGTCCAATTTAGTTCTAAGTTCACTTCCATACAGGGGTCAGTCCCACAATGTAGCCCCCAGTGTTACTATCACTTAGAAACTTGTTAAAAATGCAAATTCTTTGACTCAATGTCCAGCCTCCTAAAACAGTAAGTAAGTGTGGAGCCAACAATTTGAGTTTTTACAAGCCTTACAGGTGATTGTTATGCCTGTTAAAGTTTGAGAACCACCATTTTAATATACAAATTTTGCCCAATTGACAATAAAAACAGCTGTGGAATTTTTTTAAAATGTGGGTGCCTGGGTCATTCCAGAGCCACATGGATACTGGGAAACAAACTTTGGCATCAAAGTTTTGGTTCAAATTTTAGTTTTGTTCACCTACCAGCTACATACCTTGTTGAAATTCCATCTTCTTATATCTAAAGTAAGGGCAGTGGGACCTGACATATGGGAACGCATTGGTTATATAATGTAGTAGATGCCTCCTACAGAGGCTGACACACAGCAAAGCTTCCCTGGCCTCTATAACTGGAATCTCATCTGGCCAGCCTGGGACGGTACAGATTTCATCTTAACCCAGCACCATAAGGCAAGTACTATGAGTTGCTAGAACCTGCTTTCTGAAGTTTCACAAATAGCTTAACATTTTCACAGCAGTAGCAGGATTGGGGTTTTGCCATGAATCAGTGGGAACGATGCAGCCCCGAGATCTGACAGAGCTGTTTCAAAATCTAGATTGATGAGTAGGGGAATTCCTATGAAGCAATATGCACCAGCTGAGAGCATTTTACTTGTTAAAGTAGCTTGTGTGAGCCAGATCAGATTCCTGCTGACACCAGGGAAGCAAAGAATGAATATGGTTGCCCAGAAAATGTAGAGGTAGCTCTCCGAGTTACCTGCCACACACAGGTTTTGTTTTTCTTTAATTATCTGCGTAATTGCTTTTGTTCCTCTCCTTGATTTTATCAAGAGACAGAAGAGTGAGGGATTGAAGCATTTACAGAGGCTACCTGTCAAGTCTAGCTTCAGGCTGCTCATGCCATCCAGGAACTCTTGCTGCCCCTCAGGAGGTCACTCCCATCAGGGCTCCCGCCACTGAAAACTAATGAGGCCTTTCTAATTAATCTGGGTCCCTACCCTTGTGTGACTGGGAGGATAGTTTCTAATGTATTTTAAACAGTTAACCTAAAGCCAAAGCCTCTCATTTAAAAACATAATATTGAGATGGCTTTTTAATATAAAAATTGGGGGAGTAGTTAAGTTTTGCCAAGGGTGAAATTGTTTTCTTAAATGTAGTCCCTGACCATGTGTGTGTGTGTGTGTGTGTGTGTGTGTGTGTGTTTCAAACCAAAGTTCATGAAACACATTCTATTTGGGGATAGTGTTTATAGACATTAATCAGTAGAGGTCCTGAATACAACAGGCAGAAATTAGAAACTAAAGTTGAAATTGGCATTGTCAAGAGAGGTGACAGATATTATTTTTAAGGAGAAAAAGGTATGTTATTAAAGCATAAATACACTGGCATCAATTTAAAAGCACAAGTATAAGTCAAACATTAACCCAAGTGTGTCTTAGATCTCCAATCTGCAGTCCAGTCCTACTGTAAAGAACAGAAGATTCAGTCTTCCAAATTCTGTTTCTTTTGTGTCTGGAAAATGTCCCACCATGTAAATCAGGATAGATCAGATTATGCTGCAGAAATAAATAATCCTGAAGTCTCAGCTGCTTCCAGCCACAAGGGTTTACTGCTTTCTTGGGGCTTTCCAGAAAAGCAGAACCAACAACTTTTATTAGGTTTTAGCAAAGAGTGAAAATGAGAGAGCTGTGGATTTAGCTCACTTAATTATGCAATTATGAGACTGAAAAATCCCAGTATCTGCCATCCTAAGGTGAAGACTTAGAAAAGCTACCAAGTGTGGTTTAGTCTGAGTGCAAAGAATTAGGAAACACCAGTCTCAGTTTGAGGATAGAAAAAGAGCAATGCCCCAGTTTGAATGGTCAAGCACAAAGGGCAAATTCTTCTTCCTCCACTTTTCATTCTACATTGGCCCTCAATAAATTGGATGAAACCATTCAATTGGAGAGTCATTTACTTTACTGAGTTTACTGATTCAAATTCTAATGTTACCTGGAAATACCCTCACAGACACACCCAGAAAGAAAGCTTAGCAAAATATCTAAACCCTCCATGAGCCAATCAAGCTGATACATATAATTAATGACCATATCCATGTAACACGTCAAACGAAATTAGGCTATGGCTTTGGCACCTTCTCGAATTTGCTCTAGGACCCAAGGCGGTGGAAAAGAGACATGGAAAACAAGGTTCAGAATGCTTGGTTCTTAGCACTTGAAGCACAGATTCTTAATGATTCTACCCAGAAATGATATGTTTTTCCTATTTGCATGTCCCTGGCCACAGCAAGTCAAATTGTCTCGCCTAAGCTTAACAGAATAGGAGAGTAGATCTATCCAGAGCAAAAGATGAAAAAAAAAATAAAATTTTGACAAAAAAGAATTACAAACTACATTACAAACTGAAATCTTATGTTGTCCCTAACTTACCTCATTCTGCACTGCTGCTCCAGACAAACCCATGCACATAGCTACTGCTCATCTTATCACCTTTTCATGCAAGCCAGGCTTTTGTCTGATCCAAGAATGATTGTAAGCCCCACCCTTGATTCCCCAAAGTGTAGCATATACTATACCTGAATGGGCATTTAAGACAGTTAATTGAAGCCTTAAGAATCACAGGAAATATTGTAATTAAGAATGAGAAAAAAATATGACACTGAATATGAGTTATCACTGCTACTGAAATTTCACCCATCAGCCATGTCCCTCTGCAGAATGAGTTCAGGTCAACTAAAGATAAGAAAAGAAATACAGCTTGCAAACCACATGATGGACCAAGGGAAAAGGGTGGCCCAGGATTGATGACTGCTGTCTTTTGTACAGCAAGCTGATGTCAGATGTAAGCCATCCTATCACAAATCTGCTCAAGTTCTTGCAAGAAGAAATGAAGATAGCACCCTCTGATTTGCTTTAAGTGCAGAGCTTTGGGGGATGCTCTGACGCATGCACTGTAGAACTTTCTGATCAACAGGTTATGCCTACTTTCCCAGCCAGTTTTCCATAACCTAATCTCCTGCCTCAATAACCCCATAATCCTACAAACACACAATTCTTGCCACAACAAATTAAGTCCCTGTTAATTTTATCTAGAGATATTTAGTATACATGTTTCATGCATCTTTTTTTCTGGGCTAGAATTTTGACTTTGCTCAAAGATGATGAGTGAAGTGATAGTATCCACTATCTGAGCAACAGCAAATTGCAAGTAGTTTTGAAACATGTATTTTTCCTATTGCACACAAAAAGAAGATGGTGGGTGTTGGGTGGTATGTTTATATGAGTAATGTATCTATGGGGAGCAATATATATGTAGATTGGATATTTATATAAGCACTATTTCACTTATGTTATTAATAAATTTCAATGTTTCATATAATTTTTTTAACATAGTTAAAGACTACATCTTCATAAACTGGTTTAAATTTGTTAAAGCATTCTCCTAATTTAGATGTTTTCTTTAGTAAATAGCTTATTGTAAACTACTTTATGTATACAGATTTTGTTTCTTTTAGATTATTTTATTTAAGTCATTTGTTGGGATAACATTTCTTGGTTAAACATATGAATATGTAAAAATATGAATATGAATATGTTCACTATAATTGTTCACTATTCCCACTCACAAGGATTAGATACGAGTTCTACTAAAAGTTAAGCAACATTTTATTACTTGAGTAATCTAGTTTAATTTTACAAACTAAATGTGCAATATGTGTGATAATATTTTATTTTAATGTGAAAATAATGAGCACCCAAAAATAAACATGAGACATTTTGCATTGGGATAGAGGAAACATCTTTTGATATAAAGGCTATCTATGATCTACAAAAAATATATTTATTGGGTCATAACCTTTTGCTTGCAAGTAACAAATGTAGTTTATACTAATTTATGTAAGAAAGGCACTTTTAGAGAGGTATGGAACATCCCCTCTTATAATAAAGACAGCTGATCAACCAAACGTCAGAAGTTCAATAATGTGAGCACTGCCAAAAACATGAATAGGAACTATAATATGACCAAGCTTCCCTCCCATTCTCTTTCCCATCTACCTCTCTCTAGACTTTGGCTTTGGTTTCTCCTACTACAGACAGGGTCTACCTAGGGCTCACTCCTACTACAGACAGGGTCTACCTAGGGCTCATTCCTAACAACTCTATGTACCAAGAGAAGAGGGACTGTGGATTATTGAAGGACAGGTCCCAATTTTTCCTTCTATGTAGCTAGATGCTGGCCATAACCTCCTTGTGGGTGGTGAACATAAGCTTTGAGCTTCTCTGTGCTATTTGCTTTACAATGGCACACGAATAGATGTCACAATGTGACTTTGCAAGATGTCACTCGCAGTCTTGAAAAACATACTCCCAGCTAGTCTGCTGGATAGTAAGAGGCATAAGCAACAGATATGCAAATCTATAATGTGTTCTACAGATACTGTGGCTGTTCAGCCTAAACCAGTGAAGCCACCACCACCCTGAAGACACAGAAGCAGTTACAGCAGAGGCCAGCAAAACCAACCTTCCTGAACCACAGAGGGGAGAGTTTAATAAATGCTCACTACCTTAAGCCACTTTGATTTTGTAGTTCTTTGTTGTGCAATGATAGCTGCAAACACCAGGGGTTTCTCTCTGCTGATTCTACTTTGAAGACTCAGGCAAGAACACAGCAGCCCAGCCAGTGTCACAAGCCCATGTCCATCTGAGGGAATCAGATATTTTAATAGAGAAATGGTGTTGGTTGTCAGGAAAAAATGAGTTTTCTGCTCTGTAATATACCCTTATTTTACTTTGAGACAAATTTTTTAAAACTTCAGTCATTAATCTTTTGGGGTTTTTTAAAATAATTTTTTAAAAAAATAAAAAATGTAAACATAACATTGAAACATATTTTCAAAAGGTTAGTAGGTCAGTTACAATAATTAATACATTGTGTATTGCTGTCTTCATAGTAATGACTCATAGTATAAGATACAGCCATGATATCTTAGCATAAACTTTTCTTTTCAATGAACTAAGAGAAACTAGCTGTATAACTATCTTAACTATCTTGCATATAGCTATATTTTCTTTTCTTTTGCCTTTCTACCTTTCCCCCTTCCCCTATCACAGTTTGTCTTTTCTTTTGAACAGTTTCCTCTCAGTTCACAATATCTATTGTACAGTTTGGACCTTACTTACTCATTCCATTTCTCACAGTAATGAGACAATATGATGTTATACATATGGGTCTGATTTATTTCATTTATGAGTATAGTCTCAAGTTGCATCCATTTACCTATAAAAGTCTTCAGTCTATCTTTCTTTTTGGCTGAGTGATACTCCATTGCATTAAAAAAACACATCATTTTTATCCATTCCTCGGTTGATGGGCATTTGGGTTGTTTCCAAGATTTAGCTATTACAAATTGTGCTGCTATAAACATGGGTGCACGTATATTGCTGTTGTATTATATTTTTAATTATTCTTGAAAGATACCCAGAAGGGGAATAGCTGGGTCAAATGGGACCTTTAATCCTAGTTTTTTAAGAAATCTCCACACTGATTTCCACAAGTAGTTGCACCAGTCTCTACTCCCACCAACAGTAAAAAAAGGGTTCCTTTTTCCTCACAGCCCCTCAAGCATTTGTTGTTGGTTGATTTTTTTATGACAGCAATTCTTTCTGGGGTGAGGTGGAATCTCAGTTTTGTTTTAATTTGCATCTCTTGAATGACCAATGATGTTCAACATTTTTTTCATGTATTTATTTACCATTTGTATTTCTTCATCTGAGAAGTGTATATTCATCTCAGATGCCCATTTTTGGATTGGGTCTTTAAATAGGGGGGGTCTTCCCCCAACTAGCAAATGGGAGTCAGAGGTCTGAGCATCTCTTGGGAGGTTGACCATATGCAGTGTGGTGAATAGGGGGGATTTCCCTCTACCATCTCTTTGAAGGCAAATGTTGTCGCTATTTTGCTTTGTTCTGATTAATTGTGTTGCTCTATTCAATATTCTGTTTTGATAAGTTCTATAATGTTCTGTATTTGGTTTGATTTGGCTATACCTGATTGAAAGAACAACTATTGTGAAGATAACAAGATATACTATGGCACCTATTATTGTTATGCCAGTAACCTGCTGTGACGGTTTGTACCAATTTCACTGCACTGTCTCGATCAGCTATGTTCTGTCTTGTTCTGTTGTATTTCACTACCTTCAAAATAATAAAAAAAAAATGAGGGGGTCTGATGTTTTTCAATTCTTTACATGCTCTAGTTATAACTTCTTTGTGGGACAGCTGACTATATTTTTTTTCCCACTGCATGGGTTGTCTTTTCAATCTGTTGGTGATTTCTTTTGTTGTGCAAAAGCTGTTTAATAAAGTGAGATCCAAGCTTTTGATCAAAGAAGATATTATAAAATAGAAAGATATCCCTTGGTCTTAGACATGAAGAACCAACATAATGAAAATGTCCATACTCCTAAAATTGCTATAAAGATTTAATGCAATCCCAATCAAAATACTGTTAGCATATCTTACATGTCTAAAAATCATTTGGAACCAGAAAAGACCCAGAATAGCAAAAACAATTATGTGCAACAAAGGCAAGTCAGAGGGCATCACAATCGCAGACCTGAAATCATACTGCAAATCTACTATGATAAAATCAGCATAGTATTGGCCAAAAAAACAGGCCTGAGGATCAGTGGAACACAATAGAAGATGCACACACAACTGCGAACACACTCAGCCATCTTCTCTTTGACAAAGGAGCCAAACGTTCACTGGAAGAAAGATAGCCTCTTTAATATATAGTGCTGGAAAAACTGGCTTTCCACATGCCAAAGACTAAAACTAGATCCATGTCTATAATCATGCACTAAAGTCAAAATAGATCAAAGATCTAAACATTAAAATAGAAACACTAAATTTACTGGAAGACAAAATACACAGAAACCTCAAAGACATGAATGTAAAGAGAGACTTCATGAACAAAACCCAGACTGCAAGGAAAATATTACAAAGAATTATTCATATTTTTTAACTAACATAACAAGTGGTCTGTGTTAGTAGGGTAAATAGTAAAATTATACACAGTATGCATATATAGTATACCTAGATACAAAGGAAGAGACAGGAAAAAACAAATAATAAACGATATTTGTCAAAACTCTAAGAAGCAGCAATATTTCTCTAGATAAAAATAACTATTAAGTTGTATATTTGCCAATGAACATATTTGAAAATCTGTCCAAGTAAGAACATGTTAAATTTTTTTAAAATATCCTTTTCTCCCAACAGAGAGAAATGCCAACTGTTTTCCCAGGGCAATGAAGAGTATTGTCTCTCAATTTGCAAGTATAAATGTTATCTCTAATATTTTCCTATTGCCATCTGGTTACCAGCATCAGCTCCCAGGCAAGGGATTAGAATAGAGTACTATTTGATACCAAATTCAGAGCTCAGGGATAATGAGTGAGCTTGTAGAAGAGAATATAGAATGAAACTAACCAGAAAAGCAGGCAAAGGAGAAAGAAACAGTAGGATTAGAACTGGGATCACACATCACAGCCAGAGAGAGTGTGACCAAGAGTGTCACACACAACTCCAGTATCAAAGGTCTAGGATCAATCTGTAGTGGGCATGGAAAGGGGGGTATATTATGTGAGTAAGATGTGGGGGAAACAGAGCAGAGAATCCTGGGAGTATCTAATGGCAGCTGCTGCTGTCTGTTTCCTAGGAATCTGCCCAAGATCAGTGAGAAAGAGTGAGAAAAGCATCTAGGGGGAATCAGTTTGCAGGAAGGGAGATGCCAACTCTTGCCTTGGGAGGGGCCCAGCAATGAAACCCAAGTGAACCAGGAATCAAGAGATGAGGCAGGCAATCTGGCACCCGAATAAGGGCTCCCTGGGTATCCATAGCTTTCTAATATGAAGCAGCCAAAACTTATTTCCACAGTTTCTCACTTGGCAAATACAGTTCTATTGATATACTGTCCCTGTAGCATCTCCTTGTTCCAGAACGAACTGAAAGGAGCCCAGGGACAACTGAGTACTTAGTGGAAACAGCTGGGATGGGGTTAAAGCAAAGCGAAGGCTGAAATTTGGAGGCCCTTTAGGATTTCACTGCTGAAGACTTTAAAGGTAATGTTGAATTTTTATAGCTATAGGCATATGTTGATTCCACTATTGATATTTGCAAAAGCATACTGGGTTAAGTGCTAAAAATCTCTTCCCTTGCCTTACCCTTTTAAAACCATTTATAACATCTATCAAGTTATGTGTTTGCCTTGCCTTAAATTAGTAACAATGGGCAATTTCATGTACACATATGGCAAATTCCAGCTTACACATGGGCAGTACATTAAATATACATTTTAGGTACACTGAACTAAAAAGGAACATACTACTTTAGAAACAAATGTAGGCATACTACAGTGGCCAGACTTGACAACTGTGATAGTAAACTTTCCATTACTATAAGCAATACTGCAGATAAACAGCTTGTGCATGGAAAAGGCTTATTTTTGGCTCACAAATTTATAGATTTCCATCCATCATTGGTTGACCCCCACTGCTTTTGGACCTCTGATGTGACAGCATATCATGGTGACATTGTGTAGCAAAACCATTTGCTTAGTAGCCAAGAAGACTGCTAAGCAGAAAAAGGAAGAAGTGATCACATCCTACATCTCCCCATTAGGCCCCACCTCTTAAAAGTTCTGTCTCTTCCCAAATCACCAAGTTAGGGACCAAACTTCTAAGACCTGGTCAACTGGGAGACATCCCAGGTCTCAACAGCAACCACAAATCTCTGATTGCCTACTCCTTACTGGTCATTTGAGCTGCTTTTCACTTGAAAATATAATCCAGTTCCTATGTAAATTACTATTGCTTAACAAAATTTTGTGTTTGTTATAGTTTTTGCATCATAGACTGCATGCATATGTCTATCTCCTCCTTCTCTAAGTTCCATTTTGGGTGTGGTATTTAGAATTCTTCAGGTAGCAGGGGACCTGACTCAAACCATTTCTATGTGGTATATATACTGATCTAGGTCACTAAGTACACAGTTGGATCAGGCAAGGCTTGATCAGAAACATAAGCACACACCCTGACTCTCTCAGGCCTCTGCTCTGCTCTCCTCAGGTTCTCACTAGTGACTTCTCAAAAATCACAGCTACTCCTCTCAGGAACATACCTGCAGACCTGAGAGTTTTATACGATTATTCTTCTCTCAGCAGATCCTATTAGAAGGGAAAAAAGCTTTTCTTTCTGACTAACCCTGGAAAATGTCTTTCCATAGTTTAAGGGATTTCAGTGTTTGTTCCATAGCCAGGACTATGGCAAAAGAAGTTGAAATTGTCTACGTGACTTAGTTGTGCCGAAGTGAGGCTCTTGTGCACAACTGTGCACTCCACAACTCCAAATTCACTAGTCACATCTACTGCAATGCAAATGGCAGCCCCAGGAGTTACTTGACACAGCAGCTCTGTTTGTGTTGCTCAGCTTCTGTCACTGTGGCAAAATGTGTCTGATACACAACTTATAAGGAGAAAAGGTTTATTTTGGGTCACTGATGCAGAGGTGTCAGTCCATGGTCTCTTGGCTCTTTTGCCTTGAACCTATGGCACGCATGTGGAATGTATGGCAGCAGATGCCAGAAAGCAGAGAGGCTCAAGGAGGGACCAGGATCCTGATATCGCTTCCAAGGGTATGTCCCCATTAGCTAAGGCAAATTACGGAAACCTGCTACTGACAAATGGCAAAAACACTGTGGGATCCTGTTCCCTATCACACCCAATTAACTGTGAAGTGGAGACCCCAGGTAATTACAGAAGATAAATGAAGGTGTAATCAGAAAATAGGGTGAATATTTTCATTTTTAGAAATTTATTATACTACAATACACATTGCCATTAACCTCTCTCAGAACGCTCGCCCTTGCTTCAAACACAATTATTCCATCATTCTTGCCATTTTTTGAAGCAGTTTTGAAAGTCTCCTGTTGTGTCTTTAATTATGCATTATTGTGGCTGCCTCAATGTCCTGAATCTGTGCAAAATGTTTACCTTTCAGGATCATTCTGACTTGGAAGAAATTCAGGAGTTGCATAGAGCAGAACCCAGGTCCAGTCAATAAAATGGATGAGCACAGACTAATGTTTTTATAAGCTGCCTTTCAGCTGGATGGCACTCAGCAGCAGCAATTACTATAATTTTTATTATGCCATAAAGACAATGGGAATGCTTAAGTTAAAAACATTATAACGGTGAAAGACACATTGCCATTAATCTCCCTCAAAGTACTCCCCCTCGCTCCAAACACACTTATCTCATAGTTCTTGGCACTTTCTGAAGCAGTTCTAAAAGTTCCCTTTTGGGTCTTTACAAGGTGTGATAAAAAATATATAGTGGCTGCTGCTGCTGAGGGCTGTCCAAAGGAAAGGCAGACTCATAAAAACACTGCAGTGTGTCCCCTGGATCCGGCACTGTGTGACTTCTGGTTCTTCCCCAAAGTCAAAGTGACCTTGCATAGTAACCATTTTGAATTGGTTCAAGATATCAAGGAAGTCACCACCGTGCAATTAAAGGCCAAAAAAAGGAATCTAAGAACTTGGTCAGAAAGTAGCGAGGATAGGATAAACATGGCTGAAGTAAGGGTGAATGCTTTGAGGGAGATTAACGGCAATGTGTCTTTTATTGTAATGAGCTTTTTATGAAAAATCTAAACATTCACTGTTTTTCAATCATACCTCATACTTTATTCCATCTCTCTTTCTGCGTGTGTGTGTGTGTGTGTGTGTGTGTTCACATGTTTCTGTGTGTTCATGCACATGAGCACACTTGGAATCAAACCCATGGCCTTGCACTTACTCAGCGCACACTGTACCTCTGAGCTCCTTCTCCCCACCAGCCATTCATGTCACTTTGATCGCTTAATATACACACAAAATTCTGATTCTCTTTTAGGTCCCTGTTAAGGTTTTCAAAGCACTTTCGGGTCAGCCCTTGATCCACACAGTGGCAGTTACGGAGGAACAGTTTGGTAGAAAATATTCCTTGAATGGAGATGAAAAGCAGAGCAGGTTGGGCCCATTCCAAGATAAGCCCATCTCACCCGTACTGCAATGGAAGCTTCCTGCTTACATATAAGGAGTGAGAAAAGATATGATCAGGTTTTACAAGGGATGCTGGAAGGCTGAGCGGCAGAAAGGCTGGAGAGAAAAGGGCAAAAAGAGGAGAAGAGGAAAGTTCCGCAAGAGAGGGAAAGCTACCAGTCACAGAGCAGTGTGGTAACTTTCAACCATGCATTTGGTGGTGTTTCTTAAGGTGGCCATGACAAATCGCCACACTCTGGGTGACTTGAAAAACAGAGTTTGTTGCCTCATAGCAGCAGAGGCTGCAAATCCAGAGTCAAGGCCTCATAGCACTGGTAGCTCATAAGGAAGGTGACAGAAAATCTGTTACAGAGATGTCCCCTAATAGCTGGTGATTCGCTGGCAATCTTCAGGGTTCTTTGCTTGACAGATGTATGATTCTGGCCTCCACTCAAGTTTTCACACATCTCTCTCCTGTCTCCAAGCTTCCTTACTTGTAAGGACCAGTCATGTTGGATTAGGACCCACCCTCATGCACTCATTTTTAGTTAGTAATGACTTTACCACCAAACAATGACACATTTTCCCTTTTAAGGAGTGGAACATCTGTGTATAAATACAAAGGGGGACACAAGTCACCTCATAACAGATACAAAGTCCTTCGAGGTGTACGGGACATTAAAACAGCTCTGGCTATACATGGCTATTGAGCACTTAGCATGTGATTAGTCTGATCCAGACATGATGGTTAATGCCTGTAATCTCAGTACTCAGGAGGTTGAAACATTGCAAGTTGGAGGCCAACCTGGCCTATCTGGACTACAGAGTAAGACTCCATCTCAAAAAAAGAAAAATGTGGTCACTCTGAATTGAGGTAAATACATACCAGATTGCAAAAAATATATAAAAGAATGTGCAATATCAAAACAATTTTATACAGATTGCATGCTAAAAATACTGTAGGCATATTACTACATGTAATGTTCATATTAATTTCACCTTTTCCTTCTCAAATTTTATTTAATGTGATGTCTAGATAATTTTAAATTTCACATGCAACTCAAATTTTGGCTCATTTTATATTTCTGTTGGGCAACACTTCTCTAGAACAGAAATTACTGTTTTCTTCACAACTGGTCGCTTAATGAGAAATTTTTCTGAACTTGTTCTCTGACAGTGATAACAGAAAAGTATTTAATTTACTTAAAATATGGTACATAAGAGGCTAGGAGTGTAGTTCAATAGTAGAGCACCTTGCCTAGCATGGGTGAGACTGAGTTTGATCCATAGTGAAAGAAAGAGAGCAAAAGAAGAGAGACAGGAAGAAGGAGGAGGAAGAGGAAGGGGAGGAGAAAGGAAGCAAGGAGGCAGTGAAGGAGAGAAAGAAGAAAGGAAGGAAGGGGGAAGGTAGGTAGGCAAGGGAAAAAGAAGGAAGTAAGGTAGGGATGAGCAGGGAGAAACAAATGACATGAGGTACATAATAAATATCAAACTTTATACCTGCACAACCTGTTCTAAATACTAAACAAGTTTTCCTCTTACCTAACTGGCAGATATATTTGATGGTTAAAGATCACACTTCATTTTTATTGCTAAGAATGCAATTTAGAATACACCACTTCTAAGAATGGTTTCTGTCTAAGATCATCACATTTTCATTTTCTCGTTTGGGGAAAATGAGACTATGTATCAGGAGTGACTTCTATGAATAATTACATAACAACAGTACTGGTCCTTAGTAAAGACAGTTTCTAAGTGAGATTTTGCATGTGCTTCATGCAGATAAATAATGAGTTCCATAATGAAGCTAAATAAATGTGGACAGAGTTTGCTTTATGAAATCCACTGAATTATAAATTCTCTGACTTTGTTTATGAAGGAATTCCAGTTTGCTCCCTTAATGAAGACATTAATTTACCACTCCGTTTGAACTGATTGCCCATTTTCTACTCTCCCTGACCAGAAGCTCTGACTC